>APFE030302230.1:3931-104258 GCA_000404065.3 Pinus taeda
TCCTTGGTCCTGTAAAAACCACAATTCCACAAACTACAACAGTATATGGACAAGATTTTACATAAAAGAAAATGATCTTTATGTTATATGAAAGATGAGTTAGTTACAAACTTGTAAACATCTATTCAAGTATGAACTTCACATATAAATATCATTTAACACAAAGAAAGAAGCGTTTCGGGAACAAGACGTGTTTCTTTATTAGATAAATAAAACAATATGGAAAAAGAGCAATATCACCTGAATCCGCTTCTGCAGGCTCCAAGCTCAGCCTCCTTCTGGATCCGTCCCGCCTTAAGCCACTAGTAGGTCACCTTCCATTACTCTCTCCAAGATGGGATGGGAAAAATGAACATCCAAACACAAAGGAAACAAAGGTTTCCTATACAAGATAGGGGAAGTGCAGGAGGCACAAAGGGTCTTCAGACCTGATCAGGGGGATAGAAAATCAGTATAATAACTTTACTCAAAAATTTCTCCCCCTTAGGCCTCCCCCATGATGTCTTTTTATACCAACTCCAAGGTAGTTTTTTAGTTAGGAATTGGTTGGGGACAGTTGAGGCCACGGGCACTAACAGGTGATCAGCAGGTGAAACCCGCGATCTCCGCCCGAAAATAAGGAATTTTTATATTTTTTAAGTGTTTTAATACATATACGCGGGTTAGCTATGTAGAACCCGCGTATACACGCGTTTAACTCAGGGCAATGTCACGTACAGGGAATAAAACACTGTTTTTTAGATATATGACCAGGTCTGGAAGGAGGGGTTGCCCTAGGCCATGGCTGAAGCATCACAAACTAGACTGGTGAGATTTGGAGCTATAACACACACATTAAGGGGGAACCAACTATATGCGAACTTTAGTAAATGTAACTTCTACAAGGACTAGATCCAATATCTGTGACACATCATTTTTACTGAAGGCATAGTTGTATATCTGGAAAAGATCAGCACTATCCTGAAATGGTTCAGTCCCAAAAATGTGGCTGATATTCGATCATTTATGGGTCTTTTTCGTTATTAACAACGTTTTATTGAGGAATTTTCCCAAATTACCTACCCCGTAACCTCTTTACAGAAGCAGGGGAGATTGTTTAGGTGGTAAATGGATTCTTAAGAAAATATTGATCATTTGAAACATTTATTAACAATAGCCCCAATGTTGAAATTTGTTGACCTTGAGAAGTATTTTACTGTGTGCATAGATGCATGTAAGGAAGGAGTCGGAGGTGTGTTGATACAATAAGGTAGGGTGGTAGCTTTTGAATCTCGTCAATTGAAATATTATGAAAATAAATATTTTTCATATGATCTATAACTAAAAGCAATGGTCCACACTATGAATATGTGGAGACACTATTTGCTAGGAAAGAGATTTTTGTTGTTAACTACACATAGTGGTTTAACAAGTTTCTTCAAATAACCTAGCTTGAATTCATGAAAATCCAGGTGGACAAACTTTTCTAAGCAAGTTTGATTTTGATATCAAGCACCTGAAAGGCAAGGAAAATCGTGTTTCAAATGCATTCAGTAGAGATCTCCATTGTGTATATGAAATTTCTTAGAGTAATGTATAGACAAATCTTTTCAATCAGACAAGAGAGGGTGCATATCAGGAACAAAAATACAACTTCTTATGGAAAGAAACATAAAAAATGTTGAAAGATGGAAAAAATAGGAGATTTCAACCTTAATAACATCAATTTTTTGAGCTTTAAGGAAATAATTTATGTACCTAAACATATGATGATTAAGCAAATATTACTGGATAAATTTCACTGAAGCCCCTACACAACTCGCCCTGGTTATTAGAAATTGTTTTAAGCAATTAGGAAAGAATATTTATGGTGAGGCATGACGAAAAATATTACTCAATACTTATCTAAATGACATGAATTCCAACAACTAAAAGTCAAACATCAACATCTGGCCAGACTACTTCACCGTCTACCCATTCCCGAATGGAAATGGGATAGTATAACAATATTTTCTAGTTGGCTTACCTAAATCAAAGAAACAAAATGACTCTATTATGGTAGTTATGGATAAATTGAGTAATAAAATCCATTTTATTCCTATAAAATCTACCTGTCAAGATGTTCAAATTGCTCACATTTTTATGAAAGAAATATTCAGATTGCATGGTATGCAAAGGGTGATAATATTGGACCGAGACGTGAATTTTGCCTCTGCATTTTTGAGAGCTCTATTTATGGGCATGGGTACTCAAGTCCTATTTAACACGACTTATCATCCATTTGTGGATGGTCAAAGAAAACGTGTAAATCAAGTACTTGAGGATATACTATGGATGTCTATAATGTAGCAACCTACGAAGTGCGAGGAATACCTCACTTGGTTAGGTTTGCTTACAATAACAACTATCATGAATTCCTAAATATGATCCCCTTTGATGTATGTATGGAAAAAGATGTATAACACCTGTTAATTGGAGTAGTCCTAAAGATAATTTGATACTGGGACTTGAAATGTTAGCGGAAAAGGAGAAAACTGTAAGAAAATTACATCAAAATTTGAAGGTTACCCAGGATAGACAAAAAGCATATGCCGATAAAAGAAGAACTTTAGAGAATTTCAGGTTGGTGACCATATATATGTGTTGATCAGACTAAGGAAATGTACCCTAAAATGGGGAATTTGTGTAAATCTGGCACACCAGTTTTGTGGACCCTTGCAAGTATTGGAGAGAATAGGGTCAGTTGCATACCAATTAGCATTGCCCGGCCATATCAAATTTCATAATGTGTTCTATGTGTTTTTATTAAAAAAATGCATATATTACACTAGGCATATCATTGACTAGAAGAACATAGAGGTAACCCAATAAGGTTATTTTTATATATGCATATTTCCTTTTAAGTTTATCAGTAAAATTAACTAATGTGAATCATGTTATGATTAGGTTGAACCAGGTGAAGAAGTAGTGGTAGAACCCCGGCGTATTTTAGGAAATAATAATTATGAAATGTGATTTATAACATAAGTTTAATTGCTGTTGAAAAAAAGGGAAAGAAAAGTAAGGAATTCCTTGGAAATGCTCAGCATTACAAAATTATAGAGAATATACTCTTTATTAAAAGTGGTTTAGTCTGAAGGAATCCCTCTCTTGTGACTATCTCCTTAACAAACAATAGTAAGATCACACAATACATACTGTGGGACAAAATATACCAAACAAACTCATTTCTCTGAGGGTTTAAACACTCCGGTACCAAAACCTTATCACGGCAAAGAAAGGAATAGTTGTTGATAAACTAGGTGTTATCAGGAAAACCAGTGTCCATTTAGAGCTGCTAGTCCCACTAAGATGGGTAGCTATCTTAGAAAAAAACAAACTAAAGTTACTTGTGTTTTCCTTTATGAGAGATGATGAGAGAGAAGCAGAGAGTACCAACCTCAGTATTTTGCCTGGCTCCTTGTTTCCTTCCTCCCCCATTTGGCAGAGCTTCACCACTCTTTCCTCACTTGTCCCGCTTCAAAGAACACATGTAGAGTCAAAGAAGCATAATACCATCAAAGCATAGAGAACTATAACCATAAACAATATAGGATCAAATGTATATTAACCATATAAATGCATACACCATTACAAGATTTAGATATATATAAGCATATAGAGGAAAACTCAAATATCTTTATTGATAGAAGTAGTAGAAGAGATGATTACAACCCAATGGCCTAACCCAGTGCCATCCTCCTAGCATGAAAGCCCTCTTCACCTCATGAATAGCTAGATCACCCAACACTACAATGTTTCATAGAGAGGCCAACAACACTTCCTTACAAAATACAAAGTTCCAGTCTCTAGATCTCTAAGATGAGGGATCCATATATAGATATTTGCAGGTGGGGAGTCAGCTTCTGGGATTTTGATTAGTGTCATTTCACTGATAGTTCTTAGTTCCACTTAGAGATTTCATGATCTCTTACTCATCCCTGGGTGAATTCAGATAAGCAAGTGCCAAATGAGCAATTTCTAGAAGATTCTCTGGGTTTCCACCTAGCAAAATGCCTCTGTTATTTGTCTGCTCTCGTTCATCACACCATACAGAAGGGATTTTTAGTATGCATCGCACCCTCTATGTGTAACAGGTGAGATGCATCGTACCCTCAGCATGAAGTAGTCTGTATGGTCCAGTTTTGATGAGCTCTGAGCAGTTTTTCAAGGAGAACTTCTGGGAAATGATGTAATCAGCTGACCTTGTTCTTTTAGGGTATAAAAAAACACTTTTAGGTGCCTGAAATCCCTTGGTTTATGGACATATGTTATTGGGGTTGCAGTGCCCAAATATGTCTATAACAATTGCCCCATAAAGCACGAGGTCGTAAATCTTTCGATGTCGGGTGAAGTTCTTTATCATGAGGATCCGAGGTTTTTCGAACTGGAAGGTGACCTGTAATAAGATACAATACAACACATTATATTCATAATATGTTCATGATCTAGCTGAGGAGGGCATTCCCATGCTCAGCTTCACAAATTCATTTTCATGTACATAGGAGAGACAACCATCTGTATGACAGACTGATGATTCTTGTAGAGCCATCATCCATTGGCTTGGATGATTATTTGTGCAGCTATGATGTACATTTGATGTCATTATTTTTCCTGAATGTATCGCAACCCGGATGGATGAAATTAGATCCAGGGTCTTCAAACTCGTTCAATCTTCGCCTGAAGTACAAGTCCATCCATGTGAAAAGATGTTCTGGTGTCGAACATGGAAAGACATCGTCTGATTACCAGGCAATGATGTTTGCTATTAACAAGCATGAGAAGAATCACTGATAATGATGATGACCCTCAAGGTACAGCAGTACAATTCACATGGTGTGAATACATGAGTCGACGTTGAACACCACATAAAATATTTTGGTTTAACGCCATTGATTTAAACCTGTTGCTGGAGTTGAGAAACTTGCCATTGAGGCATGCAAGCTTCAAAGTACTGAAAGGGTTGTTCCTAAGTTGACTTCTTGGATAATGAGCTGATGTCGACAAGAAGTGACCTTTCGTAGGAGGGCTTTAATGAATCCCACATCTACGACACGAAATGGAGAAAATGATTTTGTGGAGCTGAAAACAATCTGATGATACAATGTTCAGGGTGGCGGTCATGAAAGATGGAGTGTGAAGGTATTGCAATGGATGGGGTGTAAGCTGTGTTGGTGAATTCTCTGAGTGACTTCTCTTGAACATATCAGCAAGAATGAAATGGATTCATATCGTTAACCCCAAAAATGGATGGTACGAAGGACCAACAGTGATATGACCGGTGAACGGAATAACCCAAACCGTCTCAATCTTGGTGATGGAGTGAAAGTGTCATGTTCAAGAGTGACCTACTACCAATAAAGTTCTTTAAGTTTTCTTCCCAATTTTTCCCCAGTCATTTCTAACCAGTACCTCTTTATTTTTATCACACTTGAGGACGATAACATATGCTTGTTCTATAAGTTTCCCTTCGGGCAAGCCTATCGCTATGTTTTAGTGAGCCTAGCGACAGTGAAACTCGCTCTTGTCTATAATGGACAAGTTCGTCGCTATTGTTTTAACGAGTTTAACGACAAATATAACTTGGTCCTTTTCATTTTTAGAGATTCTGAAAAGAGACAAAAAGGAAACTCCAATAATCCTTTTTTATAGTATAATCCCTTAAGTCCGAAAAAGTATAAAATAATATGAAAGGCATGACTTTTCTAATCACTTTAATAAACCGAAAAAGACCAGCGCTTGATATTTTTGTGTAATAATCCCTCAGGTCCAAAAGGATTAAAATATAGAGGAGGGATGACATTTCCAATGACTTTAATGAGCTGGATAGGCCAATTGCTTGGAAATCTTTTTATATTTTACGAGTCTAAAAAGAGCTTAAAAGAGACTCGTCTTTGAGGAACGAGTGATATTTTCGGGTATCATCTGGTTCTACGTAAGGTTTGGAACTTTTCAATCACGGTAGTATAAGGAAGGTGGCTAAAAAAATCACTTGTCGTAGCTATTCCTCAAAAGGGTAAACAATCAAGTGGAGGCAGATGATCGGCTAAAAAGTGGAGGTGATGGTAAGAACACGACCAAGGCTCAAAAGCTGATAGTAATGTGATCACAAGGGTTATTTACTGAAAGTGGGTTCTTTTTTTAATGAGCTTGAACTCTGGGAGAACATATGCTCATAACTAGGTTTATTTTTTAATGAGCTTGAACTTTACGAAAACATTTCTTGTGATAATAGTCAGAGATGTTTGATTCACCATTAACACTATGTTCTCTTGACGGTCATCCTACCTGTTCAATTAATCCATCAAACTGATTAGAAATGTACATACATGCTTGAAAAATGAGTTAAAAAACCAATACCTTACTTGAATTACGTGAAAAATAACATAAAAGTAGTTTTTACCTCTCATTTTACCATTTCATTCAAATTTGGGATTGTTGGAGCTGTGGAGCTCTGGAGGTGTATTCCCCCTCAATTTTCATCAACTGATTTTGGGAGATTTTGTGGACTATTTTCGGTGCCATCTGGACTAGGTAGGAGCTAACCCTGAGCTCTTCAATTAAATTCTTTCCTTTTCTGATTCTGAGCATGTTTTCTTGTTTTTCTGAGTGTCCGGGGTTTGAACATTTCGTTCTCTCCCCATCACACCTAGTACACATCAAAAGGTGTGATGCATACTGAGCTTGCCATTGACCAATTAGTATGCATCCCACCCAGAACACAGCTAGGGTGTGATGGGCATTAGGAGGAAAGTTTCTGCACTGATCTTTCATGGAAATTTTGCTTGTTTTTGCCCAAATTAGGATCCTAATTCTTCTCTTGTTTGTTTTTCAGAGATTCATTGGAGAAAGATGGTCATTACATGGCATGAACATGAGCATGAACAAGAGGATATGATTGTCTTACATGATCTAGGTACGGTAACTACATTGCAGAACTGCGGCTTGCTCAAGTTCTGCATATCTAGCATGAGGCAACAAATCAACTTGTTGCAATATCTTCTTGATGCATGGGATCCTACCAACCAAGTGTTCTAGATTAGACGTAAATCCATCCCTTTGACTGTTGAGGATATCTACTTTTTGACCGGTTTATCGAGCCATGGTGCCCCTCTCTCACTATTAGGATCCGCCCGTGGGGATGAATCTGTGAGGGATTACATTCAATGATAATATAGAGATGGATCTTAGCTCAGTAGGGACAACAAGTTCAGCATTAGAGACGTCAATGACCATTCCTTGAGGACTATCTTATTGAGCTTTTCTAGATTCGCTTGCAGCGCAGCTCTTCACTTGTCCAACAGGTCTTATATGTAGTATGCCTTGGAATGCCATGAACCAAAGGTATTCAACTAGTGTGATGTAGTACTTTCGGTGATAAAAGAACAACTTACCAAGGTGAAGAATGAAAGATCCAAGAACTTTTGTTATGGTTCTATTTTGATCACTTTCACCTTGGAGAAGATCCCACTGATGCAACCACAGTACATTTCACTTGGACTACCGGCACCGATAGAGCCACGAATGTATAGATGGGTTGATCTTATAGCTAGACATGCTGGTTAGTCATAGATTCATTCTCTGATGCCTTCTTCGAGTGGTTCAAATATCAGCAGAAGGTTTATGCCAAGTATCCATATGCCGGGATGGATTTCCGGGGTGACGCAGATTTGGTGTTGCCGGCTGGTAAGCAGTGGGGTGTTATAGGTAAAAGATCTAACTATATATTTTTTAATTCCTTTTATAATGTTCTTGTGTTTTTACATGTTATCAAGACTAATCAAACTCGTATATTTGTGCAAATATTGGACCAATGTGACCAACATTACGCCAAAGGGTAGCAGCTGCTGTTCCAGTAGGAGAGGCTATAGGGAGGGTTGGTCTTCACAATCTGGATGTAGTCGAGACCTTTGCAGTATCATAGGACAGATTGAGGGTCTCACCCTTGATATTCCAGATGTGAGGACCCACGAGTTACCTCTGAGATTACAGCGTCATACTACTGGCGTGCCGAGTCGATGGACTAGGCTCCTATGTATGATCACACAGGCAGTGACTTGTTATCACCAGCACCATTAGTCTAGGTTGCTTTCCTCCATTTTTGAGTTTTTGGGTCGTGTGATAGATTTTGTCTTAGACACAGAACATTTTGTAAAAACTATAAACAGTTATATATATTTTTGATTTTCGGAGATTTATTTTGGTTAAGTTATATGATCCTGATGCAAATGTTTAGTGAAATGATTTTCTTTTATAAATGCTACAAATGTTTATCCAACACATAATTTTCTAATGAATCAGTTAATGTGTTTAAATTTATGGAAATGTGTTGATATTGAATAGAATCAAACTGCCTTTCGAAAATCTTAACCCTTAGGAACATACGATAGATAGCTAGATTCTAAATAGAATAGATGCTGGTAAGCTGTAGGATGATGAGTTGTGAGTCTAGCATGACAAAAATTTGGCGTATGCTATGTGCGATGGCATTAGAGAGGTTTTCTATCAACGTGCTATACTCAGCAATGTTGTTCGTTAACTGACCAGTACATACCCCTTTGAAACTCAATAACTCGCCAGTTGGATGAAAAATGGCCTAGGCTATAGAAGATAGGTTCTATGTACTACAACTAGCTCCATCGGCGTATCCAAAAAATGATTCCAATAGGTTCGACATCTGCAACAAATGTAAAAGTAGATTACCTAACCAAAATGATCACTCTTGACGAGAACAAAAGATGTAGCAAAAGCATATAGAGAGATTACTACACTTAGTCAACCATAGTAATGCTTAAGGTACAACCTGTTTCGAGGTTGTGATAATGGAATCTCATCATAATCTACTAGCTCATATGCTCCTTTTGCTACGACTCACTTAACAATGTAGGGACCCATCCATAATGATTGGAAATTTCCTGCTCCCAATTTATCGGATTCCTGATCGTAAAGTAAGACCAGGTCACATTTTAAGAAGACACGGGGCTTGACATTCTTGTCAAATTGCACCTTGACTTGTTTCTTATGACCTTCATTAGCCAAGGTGGCATCAGGATGGCCTTCATCCAGTTGGATTAATTCCAAGAAATGAGCCTCTTCCTCTGAAGTTCTGGGGAGAACGTCAATTGCAAGATTGAGAGATGAAATTTTGCACTGAACTAGTAAGATCGCTTCCAGGCCATACACAAGCTGAAAGGGTGTAAATCTATTTACATTTCTTACTGATGTCTGGTATGCCCATAAGGCTGAGTACAAGATTAGGTGCCGACTCCATATATGGACTCCAATCATCCTTTGTAGCATGCACTTCAGGACTTTTTTGATTGCCTCAACTTGTCCATTAGCTTGTGGATAATATAGAGTAGAACTATCATGGGACAATCCTAATTTGGAAGCCAATTCAACCACCATGTGATTGCGAGATGCAATCCATGATGTGTGACTATAGCTTGTGGAATACCGAATCTATAGACTACATGATTGAAAAAGAAAAGAGTAGCCGTTTCACCGTTGTTATTTAATGTACGCATCACTTCAGCCCATTTTGTAAAATAGTCAACTGTGACTATGATATACCCATTCCCCCCAGCCGAGTTGGGGTTACATGTCATGAAATCTATGCCCCATTTGGCGAATGGCGCAATAGCAACTACTGGATGTAGAGGTGTGGGTACTATTCTGGTTTTGCAGTTGAAGATTTGACAAGCATGGAAACTTCTGACTGTGGTTATGCAATCTTTGACATTCTTGGCCAGAAGTAACCTGCTCATAAAATATTTTTCGCCGTAGCATAACCAGATTGATGCCCCCAACACATGCCTGAATGAAAATCATTTAGGACTTTTTTTGCCCTTCTCATGGGTGAGGCACCTTCATAGAACTGTGTCGATACCGCGACGGTAAAGTATGTCACCGATGATCATGTAGTCTTTTACTTGGTATCGAGTATGTCGTTGTTCTCAGCGAGAGGTATTAGGCCTATATGTTTGGGTTTGGAGATAGATGATTATACCATCATACTAGGGATCACTTGATGATATCAGAAACAAAGATTCACCCAGGGTTGATGCTTTGGATGTTGAATCATTGGACAACGATGGGAAGTCACATAGTAACTCCAAGAAAACCAGAGATTTCTTTTATTTGGATTTTATGAATTCTAGATCAAACTCTTGCAAAATGGCTATCCATTTCGAATATTTGCCCCCAAGTAACTGATGCAACAAAATGTAAGTCATAAGGTTGCAATATGACAAAATGGTTGTTTTGCAAAAGAGGATATAGTATCGAAATCTCTGTATTGATTGAACAGCTGTAAGAGCCAGCTTTTCAACATAAGAGTACTTGTTTTCTGTATCATTTAAGTTCTGAATTAAATAATAGACATGATGTTCGATTCCATTGTCTTCTTGAACTAAAACCATTGCGATGGTTGTATCTGTTGTAGCTAGATACAAGTTAAAGTCTCTTTGATAGTTAGGAGAATACATTAATGATGCTCTTATTAGGGATTCCCTTAAAGCATCAAAGGAAGCTGAGGCGACCTGATCACTGTTAAAGGGCACTTCTTCTTTCGAAAGATGTGTATAAACTTTAGCAATTTTGGTTTAATTTGGAATGAACCTCCTCAAAAAGTTTTCTTTCCCTTGGAATTTCAGAATCTAAAGCAAATTTGAAGGTGGAGGCATATAAATTATTTCCTGAACCTTGCATGGGTTGAGACGAATCCCATCATTAGAAACTACGAATCCAAGTAAATGACCAAAACCGACATAGAACAACACTTGTGTGGATTGAGTTGTATCTTGTGGTGTTGGCAACGTAGAAATATAGCTCCCAAATGCTGCATATGATCAGTCTACTTTTGCGAATGAGCCAGAACATCATCAAGATATGGTTGAATGCTGTTCTTGATGTCATGGAAGGCATAATTTGTAGCCCTATGAAATGTTTCCCCTGCATTATTTAAATGGAAAGATAACTTGTTGTACGTGAATGTGCCCCATGTACATCTAAATGCAGTCTTCGACTGGTCCTGTTGTTGGACATTAATTTGATTATACCTGGAAAATCCATCCATGAATGAAAAGATTTCGCATCCAGTGCATTCATTAATTATCTAGTCGATGAAGGGTGTAGAGTAGTTGTCCTTTGGACAAGCTTGATTTACATCGCTATAATCATTGCACACTCTAATCGTTCTTTGTGTTTTCATCAAAGGAATAATATTTGATACCCAATCAGTTAGAGGAATCGGGTAAATGAAACCAACATGTAAAAGTTTTTCAACTTCTGCCTTGATGGCAGTGGCTTTCTTCAAGTGCACCTGCCAAAGTTTTTGTCGTATTGGTTTGACATCTAGATACATCTTGATTTCATGTTCAACTATACTCAAGTCAATCCCTGACATTTCTTCATATGACCATGAAAAGACATCTCTGAACTCGTGAAAGAGAGTGTAATATATTTCCAGTTCTGAAGAAGAACAAGATTTTCTGACATGAATATTCTCTACTACATCTGGTTTCGTTGAGATATTTATGGCGACAGTTTCTTCAATATTGGACAAATTTCACTCAGAATCGACCATATTTACAGTATTTAATAGAAAATAAAAAACTGAAGGATGATTAAGGTCACTGGAACAATCTTCGTGGTAGTCTAGAAGATGGGAACGATGGTGGTAATCTTCCCATGGTTCCACTCCTATCATCATTGAATGAAGAATTCCTTCTTCTGTGGAATGCACATGTGACCAAGGATCTAAAGAGGTACCATATCCCTTAGACCTATCTATACAAACACTCGATGACCGTTGTTTTGGGTTTGCCACCCAGGTGGAGAAAATTGATTGCTACAATATTTCTATTGGGCTTGGAGGAAATACCTGGCAATGGTCCATGCTAACATCATGTTTGGAAATATTTTGAACCTTTGTAGATATAGAATATACCATATTGTGGGTTTACACTGTGGCCACTTCCGCCAGATTACTCGGAGGCATTAGGGAAAAAGTACCCATTGAGGTAGGGTCTTGTAGGAGGCCTAATCCGATATTTTGAAGTGATTGAGAGCTTCCATGGATCATTGGAATGCTTCTCGTAACTTGTGAACTGTTGGGGAGGAAGATTTGTTGATCAACAATTGTAATTCCTCCTTGAAAAGGAAATGCAATCTTTGTAAAATATGTTGACACAACTGTAGCCATATCATAAATCTAGGGCCTTCCCAATAGGATATTGTAATCGAGGTTTCCATCGATAACTTCGATGTCAATTTTTACTATATTGCCCCCCAGTTCAACTTGCAAGTTACTTAAGATCTTGCACGGGGTGTATGTTCATCCATTGAATGCTTTTAATGTCATTGATGATTGCAACGAGGGCGGTGAGCCTAAAGTTTTCCAGCAACTCATTGACATAATGCATGTAGATGCCCCCGCATCAATAATTGTTCAATGAATAGTTTTGTTGAGGGCTTTCATTTGGATGAGGAAAGTGGGTTGAGCTAGTAACTGAGGTTCATATCCTTTATGATTAAAGGCCATAAGGTTGGAATCCGCTTGGTCAATCCCACCTATTGTTGATAATAGAGCTTGCTTTTGGGAGGGGCAATTTTGCAGTACTTCAAGTGTCGACATAGCGGATGGATATTAGGCCAGATCCTCTACAATATTATAATTTTGTGCTGCTCGAGAATGAGGATTAAATGTCGATTTGTGTACTACTCCCATTGGCGGCTTTATCATTAGCTTAGGAATGATGGGTGGCACAACTTCGGTTGAGGTTGCTGTTGAACTACTTGGTTGATCTGCAGCCTTGTTGTTTGACAACTGTGGATTCCCATAATCTTTAGTCCTTGTCGATATCAAAGCATCATTTTACTATTTCGAAATGGACAACATAAGCACTTGGGATGGGGAAGCATTGTCGCTAGCAACCAGATTGGTTTCTGGGTTTGGAAATGGGCCAGTCAATACTGCTAACGTTATTGAACTCTTAAAGAACTTCTTAATCTCAGCTTTATGTGGAAAATCTCTTGTCCAATGGTCTTCATCGCATATGAGACATGGTCAACTAGGTTTCTTTTTCCCAAAAGCGTTTTCAGAAGATTTTTCAGGAAACGAATCATTTTGTTTCTTCTTTTTGCCTTTCTTTTTCTTCTTTCCCCGTAGTTTCTTCGGTTCTTTTCCTTCGTCGATCAACATGACATTACCCTTTGAGGTAGGAAGTTTTTCATTTGCCTTTTTACTGGAAACTGCAAGGGCTTTACCAGATGAGGCCTTCACAGTTTGCGTATTGGAGGTACCAATCATGCCATTTCCGATATGAGAGTCCCTGTTTGATTGAGGAGGAGGAGGAACGGAAAACTCTGGTCTAGGAGCATCAATAATTTTGTCATAGAGTGTTCTATACTAAATATAGATCAAGTCTAGATATTACGCATGAGCAATCACTTGCTCTTCAGTGAAAACTCCTCCCTTTCCCACATGTTCTGTAATAGAAGGTAACAATGACTTAATAAACCATTCAGCTAACAGCTGATCAGGAACATATGTCTTTACCATTCTACGACGATGTCACCACTCATGAATATGATTAGATATGTGACTGGCTATTGTTTATTTAAAACTGGTAAGGAGCTCCATTCCTATTTCGTACCTTATGGGTAACTGAAAATGGGTTAAAAAGGTGGTGGCAACAGCACTGAAGTTATGGAATGAAGCCCTAGGCAATTCGATGTAACATTTTTCTACCGGACCAGTTAACGTTCATTGAAAAGGGTGAAGCCTAATCTAATCGTCATTGAGATTGTTGGACGAACACCACAGATGAAAGGTCATCACATGATTTGGTGGATCTTCACTCGGATTTCCATTGAATTTAGGAATATCTGACAGAAGTTTATGAGGAATCACCATCCACCACGCGGCATAAGCAATTGGATCATTTGTTAGCCAATTCAGATCTAGTAATTCTAAAGTTGCTATGAAAGGCAACTGTTGATTTATGTTTGGCGAACCATACCCACGATAAGATGGGATCGCCTGAGCAGTGGGTCTTCGCATACTAGAATAATGTTTTTGATGCTGATAACTTTGATAAGGTTGATGAGTGTAACCATTGTAATATGATTGTTGGTAACCATTTTGAATATACGGTTGCCCATTACCTGGAAAGCTTTGTTTCTCAGGTCCTCGATAAGCTTACTAGAATTGCAGTTGTTGATATTGCACCAACCATGGCTGCGAGGCCATTTGTTGTTGTCCAATATTGGATGTTTGACCAAGATGAGGGCATATAATACCCGTTTGAGCCTGAGTCACTTCAGTTAAGGAGCCACTAATCGATGGTTGTGATTGAGCCGCAGAGACAAGAGGCTATTATATTACGACTTGAGAGGCTGGAGGTTGACATATAATAGGCAGTGCTTGTACCTATGACACCATCACAATAGCCAGTGTAGTGGGAATGTTTGACATAAGTTGATTTTGTTGCATTGAACATACAACTCTTGGCTATTGAGGCAGTATTGGTACCCAACCACTGGATATGATTCCAGCTTGACCCAAATTTTGTTGTGAACTCTCATATGGTTGTTCTCCCAGAGGGAAAAATGAAAAAACATACTGTCCCCCATGTGGTGGCAATCCAGTTTTCAAAGGGAAAATCAGCCCTTGGAGACTGGACTGCCCAAATTGATGTTGTTCTGAAGGATGAATTTGCTGAGACTCAACATGAGAAATTCCAGATAAGGTTCCAGATGAACAAATAGGAATAGAGCATACTGTCGAAACAGTCCCTCGTTGAACTCCATCTAATGGTTGAGAACTATTTTGGATAGATGGTACACCAACGAACATTGTCGGAGTGGCGCTAGGAGGTTCTAGAACTGCTGTATTGAATGACACAGTCCTAGATGTCAATAGTTGTTTAATCATATCGAGTTTATCCAAAATATTTTGTAGTGATTCTATAGGAACTTGAAATGAAGGGTGACTAACTTCTGTAGTAGAAGGATATAGGTGGATCCCAGTTCCAAAATGCAATGGAGTACTAGATGGAAGATCCTCGAGAATCTCTTCTATAACAATCAATCCAGGTGGAAGAGGTAGACTCTCAGGTCTGTAAAATATTTCTGGTGCTGAAGAAGGTATAGACTCTACAGCGACAGATGCTGGAGGGGCGGCACCTCCCAAATCACCACTAGATGGAGCTGGTTCAGCAATAGAAGTGTTTACCATTACACTAGGATTAGTTCTAGTGTCCTCTTGTAACTGTGGAACTTCTTCTATAGAGGCAAGGATACTAGAAATAGTTGGAGTAACTGGAGTCTTTGAGGATGTTGAAACATAAGTTTCAAGTAAATTAGGAGACTTTGACCCAGTTAAACGAGACCGCTTGGCCCGGAATGGTTTCGTTTCCAGAGTCAAAGATGGTTGACTCGTTAGTGTCCATGAACGACGGGTTTTTGATTGACTTTCTTACATGATTGCGGATTACTTGATAAACTCAAAATAAAAAGGGGAAAAAGTTATTCCAACTTAAATGAATTTTATGAAACTTTGATACAACTTGCTTTCTCAATTTTAAAGAGTCGAGAAAAAGCTAAAGATGACTCTAGTCGCCTTTGATTTTTAATGAGCCTGAAGTGACAAGTGCTTAGATGGACCTTTTATTTTAAGGAGTTTGAAAAGGAACTAAAGTGACTACTCTGGAAATCTAGACAGAGAGATTATCAAACCAATTGCGAAACTGCAGAATACTTTTTACGTACGACAACCAGTCTTCCCGAATGCTGTGTTAAGTGCATTGTGATCGATAGGGCGGCAAACACGGGTTCCTAAGGATAAAGGATATAGCCTATTGTGATCTCCCAATATATACTTGATGTTACGTGGGAGCACAAGTTCGTACTGGCACTTGTCATATCAAGGAGGAGGAATCAGCCAACCTACGATGAAAACTCTAGTTACCAGGCTTTACGACGCCAAAATACATCTCTAGCCTAGACTTCTAGATGTTGTGCTTTAGGTTCCAAAGCATTTTTATGTTCATTGAGGTTTATTTTACAGTTGATCTTTCTTAAGAAGTTTTCTTTTATGTTTCATCGCGTGATGTAGATATACAATTCCTAAATCTGCAATATAACATGATAAACAGTTGTTTACTTTCTTTTTGCAATGAAAATCCTAGCTACTGAGGAAGGAGAAATAAAATTCTTTCAACATAGAGCAGAGAGCACACACTAAGATGCATTGTCCTAAATCAATTTATGCATGCAGTATAAATGAAAATGCACATGCATGTATTTGTTTTCTCAGTTTCCTTAATGTGAGAATGACAAAAAGAAAACTAAGTACAGATCTGAACTATCTTTTCTCAAAGTGACACTTAAGCAATTTCTTGTTCAAAAACGAAAGGAAGACTAAGACGACGCTTTCAATTTTGATTTGGAAACCAATTTCGACACTTCAAAGGATTGATGATTCAAATCAAATACAATGGCAAAAGTGTAATCGACTATCTAAAAGAGGAAGACTTTACGACACTCTTTTCTTTCACTGAAAATGAAACTTGCAACACTTTCGAATCAGAAGAGGACAATTTGATTAAGCTACCCTTTCCAAAGGAGAACTGCAAATGATGAAAAATACATAAAAAAACACAATTCTTTATCAATGGAGGCTAAATAATGCAAAGGATGAGAGTTTCAACAGTGATATACTGATCATAGACATCAAAACTACTGAATAAAGCTGAAGACAATGAACATAAAATGAAAATCTGGATGCAGAAACAATCTCACTCAATCACCACACCTGTGACATAGGGAAACAGGGATGCATCTCACCTGCAACACACAGGAGGTGCGATGGATGCAAGTTGCCAATGAGAGACAATGTGATGGTCCAGGGACAAGACTAAGCTTGTTTTTCACTCACAATTTGTCGCTAAGTTTAGGGATTTAGGTTGAACTAATGATAGGTACTAAACAAAAAGTATAGGGGATGATCTAACGAGGTTATTTGAGCTACCACCAAGGAACTTAGGATGTTTGCAATTCAGATGTTCAGTTCATAAACCAACTCGGAGATTGACTGAAGCAACATTGATTTACTTTGCAGTTTGCATAGCAAAAGCAGTTCGAAGGCTAGCTAGCTTAACTTCAGGATTCGTCTGTAGTTTATAAAGCAAACAATAGTAACTAAAAATCAAACTAATCTCTCCCCAGTGGAGTCGCCATTTTGTTATCAGGAAAACTAGTGTCCATTTAGAGCTACTAGTCCCACTAAGATGGGTAGCTATCTTAGAAACAAACAATTAAAGTTATTTGTTTTTTCCTTTATGAGAGATAGTTGAGAGAGAAGCAGAGAGTACCAACCTCAGTATTTCACCTAGCTCCTTGTTTCTTTCCTCCCCCCTTCGACATAGCTTTGCCACTCTTTCCTCACCTGTCTCGCCTCAAAGAACACCTATAGAGTTAAGGTAACATAATACCATCAAAGTATAGAGATCTATAACCATAAAAAATATAGGATCAGATGTATATTAACCATACAAATGCATACACTACTACAAGATTCAGAGATATACAAGAATATGGAGCAAAACTCAAATATCTGTATTGATAGAAGTAGTAGAAGAGAGGATTACAACCCAATGGTTTGACCTAGCACCATCCTCCCAACATGAAAGCCATCTTCACCTCATGAAAAGATAGATCACCTAGGGACATATGTGATTGGGGTTGCAGTGTCCAAATATGTCTATAACACTAGGGTAAACCCTCCATGAGGATTGGTAGACTTCAACAATGGCTAAGAGGGTAATGCATATTAAAAGAAAAAACATGGATTTCTTCTATCTAAGGATGCAAACTTGGAGCGGAAGGGTTATTCATATGAGAAAGTTCTTTCCTCTTGTCAGTAAGGGAAAATTCCTTAGAAACCCTCTGCCTGCACAAGGATAATTATCATTCATTAGAGACCAAAACAAAACACAATAAAATAATTTATGGAAACTATGTAGTCAAAGGAAAAACCCTTACCTAAATTTCTATAAGCGGGAGGGATGAGCAGACTTGACATATACCTCAACCTAGCTAGGAAAGTGGAATGTTATTCACCTTCAGTAGCACAAAGAGCCACAAGTTACCCGAGAGGAGTAAGGGTTAAATTATGGGAAGAGACAGAAAACATTCAAAAAACACAAGCTAAGGTAAGGGCTAAGCCTTCACAAGTGTATGGACGATGGTCTATCTGAAGGCCAATCCATTATAGAAAACCATACTCAGATACGGGTTGTAGAGCAACCTCCATCTTCTAGTAGAAGCAAATGACCACCAAGAATGTCAGACCCAACAAAGTCATGACCCTAAATTGTGGTGGAGTGAAGTCAACCGTCAAATCAATTTCATATGATATGGTAGCAAGATCATCACAAGTGGTTGCAAGAGAGTGAAACACCTTGACGGGTCTATTGGGATTTGAGAGGCATCCAATTGATATTAATATATATTCAAAAAAAAATGTGTTAATTCTAAGTGTACACCATGAGGCAAGTCGAATAATTGTACATAGCACGGTTGTAAAACGTACGAAGATATTAATGACATTTAAAATCAGGTCAAGTAGTTACAGTTCATTATGAACTTAGATAATTATTTACTTGCAAACATAATATTAATACCATGGTATGTGAAGAATTATTCATTCATTTTAACAATAAGCTCATGGGTAGTTATTCAATTTTTTTTATTTTTTATTGTTAATGGTATATGCTAGTTGTGATGTTTATATTCTTTACATACATAAATTAGTTAACATAAATATTCAAAAAGTTTATTTAAATCTCATATTGAAATATTTTTGAAAAGTATAAGGCTTAAACATCTTACTCATACTTTTTTTTACTTCTAATTACTTTACAACATATTCAATTTTCTCATTTCTTTTATTTTTCTATTTAGATCATAACTTTTTATTTTTATTTTAAAGGGGCAAGTGTCAACTTGACGCACAACCCCTGATACTTGGTGTAGAATGAGCCTCTTGACTCAATAAAAATATAAAATTTTAAAAATTAATGTAATGTAATGTAAACATTTTAATTTGATCAAAATAATATTTTTTTTTTAAATAATAACAAAACAAAATAAAAATAGTCCATGGTATTGAGAACTCATAATATTCATGTGGAATATATCTTATTTAAAGGGGGGAATTAAACCATCATAGCTCCATTTTAGCTCCGGATCTACTAAGCGCCCAGAGGATCAAATCTCTTGATATGCAATCCACTTTTAGAGTGATAAGAGATTTGATTCCCTCTTGACCCTTGATAGATCTAGAACTAAAGTAAATCGATGCCTATATTATATATATATATTATTTACTATAAACATTCTTTATCAAATTTATTATATTTAATATATAATATTTTTAATATAAAAAGAAATACTCGTTTTGTTTTATGTTTAAATTATGAACAAATGTATAATAATCGATCCATTGGATGGTAATATGTTCTAATTAATACGAGTAATTTTTATTTTTATAACATATTTTACGATCATCCCTCATTCAAAATCCAAATTCCTAGGTACACAATTTATATATATATATATATATATATATATATATATATATATATATATATATATATATATATATATATATATATATATATATATATATATAATTTGATTTTAAAAAATTATTTTAATACATACAAATAATTTTTACGTAAATACATTATGTGAATACTATAATTATTAAAAATAAGTTGATTTCATTTATGTTTCAATAAACAGGGAAAATTTGACAATAAATGTATCACAATGCATTTGCTTCCATAATTTGGACAAGCTAGAGCATAGACCCAATAATTAGATCTAAGGCACATGGCTGCTCGAACCTCTAAAGATTTTAACCATATATTAATGTTTCCATAGATGCCTTTTCATCATTAGTTTCTATGTATTTTTATGTGACATTCTACTCAGCCACTAATTATGTTTTTGGTTTGTTTGTTGTTAGCCCTGTTGTTTTTAGCCTGAGATTATAGTAATCAAATTTATTAATTATTAATTACTATTAGTCTAGGTTGAAATTAATTTAATATTTTTTTACTTTGTTCATAAAAGGAGCATTGCCTATCCTATCAAATTACTTTAATGATTTTGACGACCAATAAAATAATTTATGGTTTTATTTGGCCTCTTTTCGAGGCAGAGAGGATATATCCTTATTTTCTTCATACAATATTTTTGCTCAATGCATTTATTTCGTTCGTGTTTCCTAAATAGAAACTAATGCTAATGTTAGCATTAGTTTATAAACATTAAATGCTACTCTATAACCATGGAACCACTAACTATGGAACTAGAAGAGGAACAAATGGTTGTGTGCATGTTGTTGTGGTGTCTATGGAATAAGACACTCTTTTTTATTCCCATTCCATAAGTACTCTTCTCTAGAGTTGGAATCATCAGTACTCTTCTCCAGAATTGGAATTAGAAACTAGATGTAGATGTTGATCTAAAGCTAATACTAGGGGATACTCACAAACAGAATCCCCATGCTTTCTTTCAACCGACTTACTCTTCTTGGAACTAGATTTCTTTCAACTGCCTTACTCTTATTGGAAATGGAAACTACATGTTGACTTAAAGCCAATAATAGGAGATATTCATAGATTGAGTCCTAATGTTTTCTTTCGACCATCTTACTCTTCTATGCGATTCTTCTTCCATCGATTGCGTCCTCCATCTTCACCTATTCTCCAAGGATCTAAACTTCAATGAGATAATTCCTACCGAAATGATATGAGGGAAGAATGGGATGGATCGTTGGTGTGACTTGTTATGAGTGCATTGAATAATTCACACAATAGAGCCTCCATCATTACGTAAGAAATAAGGTCATGTCATTTCTTGCTTTATCATCGCCTTCATGTTCCCATACCCAAGATAATTGAAGTCCCCTATCAAGCCACCCTCCCCGATGAGAGGTGCATTATTGAGGAACTAGTACCTATAGGATAAAATGCGATGATGGATGTGTCAATCTGTATCAGGTAAATATTAGTAAACAATACTTACATCATAGGAAACTATACAGTAAACATTCCTTACATTTTCTTAGAATACATTTTTCCAATTGCAATTTATAGATAAGATCACAAAGACTTCCTTTAGGTTGTTAATTCACGACTGTAGTAGCACTAAATGAAAAGCAGGACAAGTAAGGTAGACACCTATTTCTTTCTAGCCATTGGGTTCTAATTGATGAATCGTAATGTATTAGCTCCTAAGTAGGGATAATAGCTCATAATGGTTGATAGCTAGCAGTATTTGAAAGCAATTATTTTGGAATGAAATGAGTGAAGCATAGGTGGAAACAGTTCCAAACAATTACCTTATGGTGATGACATAGCTAGCTATGATCGAATATCAACTATGACTTGTGCTTTCTATGGGTGGCTATATGGATCCTCCAAAAGTGAATTAACATATTTAACGTGCATTGTCATTCCTTCTATCTAATTGAGGTGAGAACATTCCTTCCCATGCTTCTGTAGCAATAGAGGTTGAGGTATCTCATTATTTTGTAGAGGGATAATCCTCTGACCTTTGAAAAAATATTTTTTATAACCTCTCATAGAATTCTTATGTGTAGGATTCTACCTAAAATGAGAATATCTAGGGTTGCCACAAATTCCATGATCTGTGTTTCCAAAAGTGACTACATTTGCAAAGAGAAACCAGTCAATATAAGATATTCTTAAATAAATCTTGTTAACAAAAGCATTTTAAGGCATGTTAAATAAAGCATTATTTTGACAAACATGTACTCCTCTTAAACTTGTTATCATGATAGTTTTTTTTAACATAATCACATAATGTTAAACCTTCACGGCCTCTCCAGTTACTCCAGACTTGGAATACCCATAAGGGATTGCTTAAGCCTCTTCGTCCATGATTTTCTCTGTGCTTCTCTCATCACAACCTTGTCTGTAGGAATATCTACAGTTGCTGCCGACACATACACAAAATTAGGTAAAAACAAATCAAAATATATGACGAAGAACAACACACTCGATCGACTTTCTCTCACTGGTTATACATATGATTAGTGGGTTGCATTTACATGTCTTATTTCACTTACATCACCTATTTCGACAAGTTACATGTATCATGTACATATTAATTCAATTTCAAAGTATTGGGTAGAGTCGAGGGGGCAGGTGGTTTGCATGCAAAACATTGCATGCCACTTCACATGTTTATTTTTTTATTTTTTAAATATTACTTATTCCCCATATCGTTATATTTATTTTTAATTTTTGAACAAAAAATATATATAATAATATAAATATATATTATATATAATAATATATATATATATAATATATAATATAATATATATATATATATATATATAGATAGATAGATATTATATATATATAGTAAATGGGATGCAAATGAATTGTGATATGTCTTTGTTGACGATGCATCTTGAGGAAGAAAGTTGTGTGTTATAGCGCGTCTAGTTTTGAAAGTTTTGTAGAGAATTAAATGAAATGATTTAACATGCTAATGGGTACATTTTTATTCTTGATTTGTGTCTAGAGTCTCATAGCTTGATAATGGATAGGTGATAAGATAGTTGGATTGTTCTAGCAAGTGGGAGCACTATTGATAAAAAATAGAGAGCTAGGGAAGGGTTTTTAACAACTATGATTGGACAAATGGTGTGTCTATAGCTCCCAAGGGTCCATCCAAGATAACATCACTAATATGTTAAATGAGTTTTGAAATTAATGCTTGTTAGACACCAACAAGTCACTTTTAAACTTGGTTTTACAGTGCAGTTTTTTGACATAATGTTTAAGTGTAGTTTTATTTTCATCTTTTGAAGGTACAGAGCATGCTGAAATAGGAATCGTCATGGATATATTCATTCATTGATATAAGGGTTAGTACATGAGTTTTTAGATTATTTTTCTTCTCTTTCTTAACTTGGAGAAATCATCTACCAATTGGGCATATGCTATTGTTTTATTTAATGAGTGTGTAATATCTGAGTTATTGAGATTTTAATTTTTATTTCTACTATTTCTTAACTTGGAGGAATTGATTGCTAGTATGTAGTTTACATAAAAATATGTCAAATAAAATTGTGTTCCATTGCATTAATTCCTCCTTCATTATGATTATTTTCTTGAAAGTCAACTAGGTTTATTGCCTTGATTACAGGTGATAGGAATATTTTTTGTTTCTCTGTTGTGGATGGTGAGTTGTTCTAGTTAGTCTCATGAATCATCTATCTTCCCAAATATGGAGAACAAGAATTGTTGCGAGGTAGGCGAGTTAGGTAGCTCTTCACTGCTTCCGCCAAAAGGAAATTATGAAGAGTAGGTCCATGTGTAATATCCCTTTGTTGCTATCAAGTTGTTTTGATTTGTTTAGATTGATTTATGTTAGTGTGAATGCTGGAAAATCCATGAAGTAAATTGAAAGGTATATGTAAATAAATACAATTATTAAGTAATAACTAATTGGGGTGAAAGTACTTGGGAATGAGACACTTAAGTATGACATTCTTGCCAAAGGAAGAAAAACAAAAATATCATTAGTAAATGAGATCGAGAAAACTCTTCCATGATAATTTTTTTAGATAAGATCTAGTGGATAGGAGAGAAAATTCATTAAATCACTTAGTTGGGGAAATATGCTAAGCTTGGATAAGAATAAAGTGTCACCGAAGAGAGAAACAAGCTTTAAAGGAAAAACCTAGGCTACTGGTGTTGAAAGCCACAAAAGTGGGATGTCGTCGAAGGAAAAATCAATTATGGAAAAAAATATAAAACATCTATTGAAGGGATCAATAGACATTGTTTATACCATGGAAAGAATTTCTCAACTCGGGGTGAACTGTTGGTGTTAGTCTCTAAATCTACCTCAGGCTAAGAAAGGTAGGATCTAGGGTAACATCAAACCAATCTTAACCTGGTAGCTAGCCCTACCAGGTTGGGAGAGGGCTCTCTCCTTGTCAATCTCAGTAAAATGTGCTCAATGAAGCTTGAGATGACTAATGTGAAGACTGATTTTAGGCTAGGTATGTGTTGAGAAGAGTTTGATTGAATTTGATGATGCTTTGTTGGCTCAAATGTGAAAGTCAAATTTGGGTCCAGGGAATGGGCTTAGTTTTGCAAATATCTCTATGGGGCGAGGTAGGAAAACGGTTTGGTACTTCAAATTGAGTGAGATAGAGAGATTTTAGACTAGTTAGGAGTTGAATAGGGCATGAAAGTCTCAAGGATCCTCTTCAAATAGTTGAAAACATATATAACTAAACAAAACCCTAGGTAAAGCACCAAATCAATGAATTCTACCTTTATCCTTGTTTCGTTTAGTTAAGATGAACTGAGAGAGATAATGGAATACATAAAACACATGTAAACTTGAAATTACAGAAGGAAACACAATACCAAATCAAGTTGCCACAAGAATCCCATAAAGTGTTGCAAACCCTGGTCTATTCCTTTGCCAAAACTACTGAAATGAGTGTACAATAAAGCTCCAAGCTTTCCCAAAAGTCCAACCTTTGCCAATGACTGAAAAACTAGTAGATATAGGCAATAAACAACGTGTCCTAGCCTTTAGGCATCGAGCTCATAAATTTAGGAGTTATTTCAACAAGATCTAAACTAAGAACTAAAAAGTAGGGAGTGGAATAGCTTGCCTCTAAAAGCTAGGAAACTGATTCATTCAGTTACAAACTTCCTTTTCATGGATGAATCTACCTATGTGAATGAAAATTTAACATATTTACATCAAAATACATCAATTCACATAAAATTACATCATGAGTTTGACTGTCAGAAAGATAAAAGTCAAACCATGAAGAAACTAGGCAAACAAATAGAGTTTTTTGACCAAAATGAGAAAATTTCATCATATGCGCTGCGCTCCTATCCCTGTGCGCCTTGCTACTTTAGAGCTACTTTGGAATGCCTTCCTGTGCATAAAATGTGCTCAAAGTGGGCTTGTTAGAAAGGTCTTCCTATCTAATTTCTATAATAAGTAGAATTTCTGAATTTGGCCAACATTTGCCCCTCTTAAAATCAGTTCTCTGAACACTGCGTTTTGTGTGGCCAAAAATGGGTAGAAAGGTCATTGTTGGGGTGTTTTTGACCCTTTTGGAAGCTCAAAACCTCTCAAAATTTATTGGCCATGTGAGGGAATTTATATTTTTCCATGAGGAATCCAAAAATACTAAGTTTTCCTAAAAAGGAGGTCTCTATCAAAAGCGCGCGCCAGGTAGCATGGTGCACCAAGTGAAAAAACCCGTTTTTTTGGCCAAAAATTCAAAATTTGCAAAAAGTTTCCCAAATTTCTTGATTGGGTTGAGTTTCCTTCATCAAGTGTTGTGTTGGTCTAAGAAAGCCTCATACAAGATCTAGAGTCTATCTTGCTCTTTTCGATTCCTTGATGCTTTCTTCAACTTGGCCTTCAAAATCTTGATTCTTGCTTTGCACACCTTATTTCTCACCAAGTAGTGGTAGGCCATATGCCTCAACATCTTTTTCTCCTTGTTGGTCTTCTCTAGCATCCTTTCTAAGTGCATATTTTCCCTCTCAAGCCAAGATTCACGATCAACATCAATTTCTTGTTCAAGTTGTGTTAACTTGACTTTCCTCCTCTTGGCAGCTTGCCGGTTTTCTCATATGTTTTGTAGCTCCATGATGGTTTGTTGATCCTCTAGCTATTTGTTGATTCACTCCTGATATTTCATTATCCATTTGGCTCTTTCTAGGTTGAGAGACAAATCATTTATTTCAGCTTGCTGTTCTTGAATGATCTCCTTGGGCTTTGAGCTTTGGGAGCCCAAATCGGTGTCATCATCCTGCATAAGAATGAAATTTGTCTCTTGTCCTCCTGAAGGCCCTTCATCATGCAATGGCTGCTTACCCTTGTCCTATACCTACTTTGTTGTTGAAGGAAACGAGACCCCTTCCACCCTGGTTGGAGATAGTACTCGTTTTGATGCCGCAAAAAATCTCCTAGTGCCCTTTTGATATGGTTTGTGTCTCATGCACCTCCTGCTGATGTGAAGGCTCTCCTGGCTCATGAAAAACTAATGGAGGTACTTGAGGACCTATAAAAACCTCATGTGCAATGAAATCCTCCCATGATATATTTAGTAAACCAAGCTGATGGAAGACCACAATTTTGATGAGTGCAAAGTGATAGATGCTATTATACTACTGATGAGGAGGCTTCCTTTGAACCAAGGTGGTCATCTTCTCAATATTCAGGAAAATAAAATAGGGGAGATTCATCATTCTCACCCTAGTTAAGTGCATCAACAATCTGATATGGTAGGCATATAGGAGAGAAAATTTACCCTCACAGCTGAAGTATTTAATTATGATTTTCATCAAGGGTGCATATGTGTCCTGAAGGAACTGGAAAGGGAAAAATATACTAATCTTCCTCTGAAAACTAGCCTTGATATAAGGCCTATAATGTTCCTTGTCTACCAGCTACCCCTTATTGCACTTCTCACCAACATTTGGAATACTGCTTGCTTGAGATATAATCTCAGGTGTCAAGGTAAATGTTAGACCAGCCAAATTGACTTGGCCATTACGAAGATGTAGTATAAACAGTTGGGCAAGATCATGATGGTATTTAACTCTTGCCACCATTTCACAAAATTGGAAACAAGATTAATGTTGGAAGCATGTGAAAGTAAGAGGACAGGCCAACAACTCAGCAAGTGAAGTAGGCTCCTCTTGGTTATGTTTTCCACTCTTGTGAGCTCTCCTTGGTGCATGAATTTCTCTAGAAGAGTCACTGACTATTTCCTCATTTCTTTCATTGGAAGAATCTAACTCCATGTTTGCCAATGTTTAAGTTTTACTGAGATGAGTATGAAGAGATTTTATGGTTTCAATAGGTTTTTGCTGCCAAAGATATGAATGTACAAGGGATTGTGGGGGAAATGTGTAGGGACTGTGTATGAGAGGTTGGGAATGTTGCTGATAATTTTTTGGGGAAAAGAAGGTTTTAGGGATGATATTTAGGGTTTAGGAATAATAATTAGGGTTTGGGGGCATTTTACTAGGGTTTGGGATAGTGGCTTTAGGGATATGGGGAATATTGAATGGGACAATATGAATGACAAGGGAGGGAGAGAATGAAGTTAGAGAATGAGGGAGTTAGGGAGTGAAAGTGATAGGAGTAGGATTTAGCAAAAAAAAATGCAATATGCAAACCCTAGGTAGTGGTTTTTCAACAAATTGTGCAAGTAGTTAGGATTTCAATTTTTTCCTATTGAATCACCATGAACAATAGGAAAACTGATTTATTCACCATGAGGGAGTGTCAAGTTACTTGAACAATGAGGAATTAGCGATTTTGAGAGTTTTGGAGGAAGCTGTGACCGATTTCGGATGTTGTAGTCCTGTGCGCCGTGCTACCTCACAGGTGCACCACGTTGGCTTTGTGCGCCACGCCCATTGTAAAAATGCACTATGAAACACTGCCAGGTGCACCGTGCTCTAACCCAGGTGCGCTGTGCCACTGATTTTCACCCTTCAAACGTAAAGTTTCTCTCTTGGCCTTTGAAATTTGAATTGCACTTCCTCTCTTCATTTTGTGGACACAAATGAGCCTCCTTTGATTTGAAAAAACTTTATATAGGCATGGCTTTCAATTTTTCATCCAAGAAAACCCACTCTTCTAATGTTTGGTCATTTCACTTTCTTTTAAAACTCTGTTTTGGCATTTTGCTTAGTTTTTTCCTTTGATGGACTAAATACTTTCGCAATTTGTTTATTTTGTAGGAACTGAAGTAGCAGAGGCTTGACAAGGTGACCAAGGCTACCTCTGAAATGATTACATATGAGAAAAAGAAATTACATGAAATTTATTACATGAAACATATAAAAACTCTCTTTTTCCTCAAAACAGGGTTTTGAGGAAAAAGCAATCACTAAGCATGTGATTATTGATAATTTTGATACTAAGACTGTATTTGACCTCCTCATGCGCCTGCTGACCATTATTGAGCATTTTCAAGACCTCATTGATGAAACCCTAGACCTAATGAGACCTAAAACCTTAAAAATTACTTTTGCATATTTAAAGACAAAAAATGATTGCACATGATTTAGATGAATGAAAATGGGCCAGCAGGTAAAGAACATGAGAGAAAATGTAAAATATGCCCCTATCATCAGATGATCCATGATCCTAATGGAATGGAGCTGATCAGATGAAATGCCTAATATGTAATGCAACAAGAGAGGTTGATCATTAATGGAGGGATGAAGATACCGACACTAAAAGTTGGATCTCAGTTCAAGGTTGGGTGGAAAAAGGTGTGAAATTCCGAAGTCCTCCCCTAATGGTGATTTTGGTTGGATTATCTGTTATTTTATTTTATTAATATAAATAGTCATAAGTACATGTTGTACTCTAGAATTATTAATAATATTAAATTAAAAATTTTAGATAATTGAATCTATTGTAGAGATGCAAGTGCTCTCTGATTTGAAATGTGGTTTTTCATGAAGACTGACTCTACTGCTCTACTGAAATGCATGTACTTTGCTATTTTAAATTTAGTAGTGTTAATTCTCAATTTATTGTTACGATGCACGTAGACTATTATTAGTGATTTCAATTGTACTAACAAAAAAGATGGATCTTACAATTGGTTGACTATGTACACTAAACTCGGAGAATGAGAGGAATTAAGTATAAGTTGAGCACGCTGAGTGTAGTACTCAGTATTTACAGGGTCCTTATTTCCTTTGATTTATGGAAGATAATCCTAGGAGGTTTTAACATGTATGAGAGGTAACCATTAAATAATTGTACAGGAAGACAACAAATATGATTGGATAGAGCTAAGTAAGTTGAGAGGGACAAACATAAAATAATTATCGTAATCTCTGGTATAAAGCTTCCAGAGAAATGCTTTTCAAGCACTGGAAATTTTAATCTCAGCAAAACATAATTTCCAAGGATTTAAATGATAATAGCCAATTGTAGGATTAGAATAAAAAAAAGAACTCCATAGGCAATTGGTTAGATTTTTAATAAATTACTAATTACTTTACATATTACACTACTAGTTGAGATTCTAAACCTACTCATAGTAGTATTTTTCATCTGAGACAAGATAACACACACGATGTTTCGATAAGATACTATTAAATTAAAAATATATAAGAATAGAAATTGGAAATGACTATTTCATCTCCCTCTACACAAACATAAGTGACCGGCATAAACGAAAAATTAAGAAGTATTGGGAACAAAAGATACATGTAAGATATGCAATGGAAATGATGGAAAAGTAACAATTCCTTTGTTCACCTAGAGATAGAGGCAGATACATATATACAGATATTAAATTAGTAACTCAAGAAATATAATTTACCATAAGAGAGAGGTTTGAGCAGTAATTCAACCACTATAACTCACAATGATATTGATACGGAAGTTGCAGTTCAACTAATATGACATTGACAGCGGCATATATATATATATTATATATATATATATATTATATATATATATATATATATATATATATATATATATATATAATATATATAGATATAGATACATACACATGTAAATCTTTAGTTGTAGATTACATCATTGTTGAACTAAGGGAAGCAAAAAGAAAACTTCCTCGAGCAAGCCATAATGAAATGTAGTCACTAAGTAAAACTTATGTTTTACTAACATTAGAGGAATGAACTATCCCTATAACATATTTACATAAAGGTCTTTACATTGCATGAAAAGGATGTTAGATAATACAATAACACAAGGATGGCATCAATATTAATGTAGGGACACCATCAGTAGGAGATTGAAAAACCACATAAGAACATAATATACCTAATGATGGACTATTAGTCATAGGCAAATCAAACGATGTAAATAAAAAACTTCCATAATTCATTAAATTTAACATATATATTGCTCATAAGATATGTGCATGATTTAGTCATGCACCCAAACAACACTATTCAGGAATCTCACCAGTATGTTGTAACAATTAGAACCCCAAATAAGGAAAGTGGACAAACCTAGAAGCTATGGGCACTGCATATCAATATTGTTGGTATCCTTTGAACTAAACATGAAAGACATTGTTGTAAAGGGAAATACGCACCTGCAGGATAGGGTAGTCATGACATGAGCATCATATAGCTAGACTTTAAATATTATAGAACAAAATATAGAACAAAATTATTACACAAATAAAAAAAAGGGGAGAAAGTCAACCCTTACATGTTCATGGATGGTGTGCTCATGTAAGGAAGTGTTCACTCCCATTTATGCCTCCCAAAAGAAGTAACCTTGCAAAGCAAAAATACAGTTGTGAGCGCTAGGGTCAACCGAAAATATATATAAGATGGATGAAGCATAAGAATTTTTAGTTATAGGATTGCAACCCAATAACACTGGGACGGGCGATGCCCTACCAAAAACAAAGGAAGACACAAATCCCCAAAACACTTGAACAAACCTGACATTTTACTCTAGAGATTGGGGCCACTAAATTGAGGGGTTTGTGTTTCGGTGCTTTGCTTAGGAAAGAGAGAAAAAAGAGAGTAGTGAGTTCGAAATGGACATAAGCACAGAGTCGTGGGAAAATAAACCATAAGACAAAACCCCATTAGCCCATAATTGGGAATGCAAATAATAGAAGGGAATATATGGTATTTAGGTGAAATATTTTCTCCTAGGAAAAACTAGGTGACATTGTGACTCTAATATGGTACCTATAGTATGAGTAAAAGAAAAATTGAGTAAATTACCTTATAGAGAAAGAAATGTTGCTGAAATTGACCTAGTTAACCACATGAATGTTGTACTTCAAGAGGAATGAAAGGAGGCATTCCTAAAACACTCTAATACACAACACCATACATTGGAAAAAATGTTGGGCACATTAGTAAAAAAATACACACATAAAAATAACCCCTTAGTAGAAATTGTAGAACAAGCACAAAGGAACGACAAGGGTGATGAGCAAAAGAGATATGGCACCATTACAAAATTGAAGTTTTAACAATAATGATACAGAGAGTGAGGAAGAAGTTACACATCAACAAATTGGATGCGACATTGACACAGTTGAAGACATAACCTAGATGTCATCTTCCAGAATTGAATGTCAATGCTCCAGGCGGAACATGTAACCTCATACACGAAAATGAAAAATGAGGTAGAAACCTGGTGAAAGAATAATATTAGGGTTTGGACGAGTGATATCCACCATTGATATGGGAAGATCCTTATACAACCTTCCACATAGAAGGAGATGGATAGACCTGGTGAACATCACATTAGAGGGGTGTGTGTGTCTACGGAGGATTTGGTCACCATTTTCCGAAAGACATGTGTGCCACTTGCCAGGGTAAATTATTAACATGTTGGTTAAGGGAGAACCCAACCCTACCATGGTAAGCAACCCTTTTAGGAATAAATTCACTAGACCAAGAAGAAACCTAGGTTAATTAATTATATGCAGCACAACCTGGAAGGGTTATAGCCTCGTGACCCACCAATCGATATATAGTAAATAACACCAAGGTCGAACTGGACCTTCATACAAACCTAGAGTCAGATCATAAATGGTAATGAGGAAGCATTAGAATAATAATCAAGATATTATGGTTCTAAGTAGATGTACATTTTAGAATAAATACATATGTTTTTCAAATAATTTAAATTCATAGGAGTGGAATAGGTAGAGAGATCGTAATTAATTCCCTATCCATAACATCTTTATAAAAGAGGGAATGGTAACCTACATATATTTTGGTATGTTATTGTTATCTACATGTATATAAGTATAACTATTTTTTATTTTTTATTTTTTTTGCACTGAATTCTAGTGGATAGGGGAGTTGTGAGAGATGATATTAGATCCCAAGTTCTCCACTTAGGCCTTAAGGAAGCACTACCAAAATAATAAACATAATTGTGTAGACTTGAAAAGTTGTAGTAAGGAAGGAAGAATTAATAATTAATTTTGTTTGAATCTCAAGGTAAGAAAGTGACCTGACTGCAAAAAACATGGCCGAGGAGGCTCCACCCATCAATGAAGGTGAATGCTTATATGTTGAATTGGGAAATGGGGCCACTCCAACAACTACTATATTCATGGATGTTATTATAAGTCTTTAGCAATAATTGGCATACTTGAGAAGAAACAATGAGCGTCTGTTAAAGGCTAGTGAAGAGTAGGAAAGGATGTTCAGGGGGTTGACTGAAAAGTGTAGCCATAGACTGTTGGAACCTAGAATATTGAAATGAAATAAATGGGGAACAAAATCAAAGAAATATGAAATTGGGGGCCTCTGATAGAATGTATCCAAGAACACATAAGAGAAAAAAACAAACCAAGTTAGAAGGGGAATTTAGGAAAATCAAGCCCCCTACTTTTGATGGGGAAAAATAGGACGATGCAGAAGCATGGCTACATAATATGAATAAATATTTCCAAGTCTCTAAGTATAAGATAAACTCAAAGGTTAGATTGTCCATTTATCAATTGCAAGGTAAAACTTCCCTCTAGTGGGAAGAAGCTAAAAGTTTGGATTTGTTGGAGAAAAAAATGTTAGAATTAATGGAGAAATCCAAACTTAGTTTACTGTTATGGTGATGATAGGATTTAGAGTCTAACTTTATATATCAGATCCTAATATTTAGGGAGTGGTTCAAACCACCTCATTGTGTGAAAACCTATATGTACTAGGTTGTTCTCCACATAGAAATATAGCGTGTATGTGTGAAGTGCTTGGGCACTCTCCAGGTATCTCACCTGGAGAGCCATTTCATTAATAGATCGATTTTTGTCATGGTTCCAGAGCATGAGACCAGAGACCTATGTGATGTTTATTAGGTGAGGTGAGTCCTTAAAGGTATACTATGTAATATCTAGTGTCGAGAGCAAAAGCCTCTACCTGGTTTGTGGTGTGTCGAAGTGTGTATTCAACACAGGGCATCATCACATCTTTTTTTTTCAAACCGAATTTCATGTTGGTTGAATTTTTACATTAGGTGGATTGGTAGGTAGATTAAGCTGATCATATCATCATTAGCTCACTTTTCATCAGTTGGTTCTAGTTCGTGGTATTCTAAAACGCATTAAGAAGAGCAGGGATGGTGTCGACCATCCATGGATTGGAAAATCTGGTAGATCGGATCAACGATGGCAATCTTAGGAGGTAAGGAATTCATGCATGAGACCAAACCTATGGTGGATCATTGTGTCGATGATGAATATCTTCCTGAGATCAATTGCCGGAAGTCGTGTAGTCTATTCTCTGTGATAATTGACCTAAAGGCCATGTAGATCAAGATGGATACTTGACTTGATAGAATCAATGCATTTACTGTCGGCCACTTCTCTGGAATTTCTGCAATTTTTTGTTGTCTCATTTTCAGAATGATCAATGGACAAGCATAGTTGAGTCCTTTGACATGAATCTTTGGACTGGCCCATGGATCCATCCATCGACTCTCCTTGTTGAAAACAATCTTGAATGTTCTGTAGGTCGAATAATTTTCTTAAACTTTCTGCAGATATATTTGCATGGTTAGACATAGTATGAATGCACAAACCTTTTATCTGCACTATCGCTGACATTAAGAACAAATTTGGTTGTTTCAACCACTCATTTTCGTCCAAACGTCCACTAGATTTAGCCTGAGAGGATAGAGGGAGAAATGTGGAAGAACAACTTTACTGATCGTTGCCTTTAATGGATAGAGATGCAAGCCTTTAAGAAGGTTGTTGGATCTCGAGGATTGTGTGGAGTCGAAAAGAAATATTGATGTGAGATAAGGTGGAACTTTCCAATATGGCTACACTTTTAGACATATTTGACCCTGATGACATTTTTTTCATAAGACATAGTGGTTTTTATTGATGATCACGATTATCGATACATTATATATGTTCTAAAACAATGTGAGACTAAAGACACATGAGTTGTTTTTCACAAAGGATGTGAAGAGGAACAAAGTGTTGAAGGTCAATGGGACCAATAAGATGAAGCTAATTGAAAATATGTGGTAGAAGAAAACAAAGCTGAAGAAAATATAAATTGTTATGATCCCATTAATATTTTTGGGTGTGCAGATGTTACCAATAACAATAAGGAAAAAGTGACAAAGTTTGAAGGAGAACTGAAGTTTCTTGAAGCATGGATTGAAACACAATGTCTTTATGAATTTAACATAGAAAATGCATCAATGAATGGTCAAGACATCATCGTTGACATTCAGATGATTGACAGCAAAAATAGTGAAGAGGAAAATTTTCCTATCTAGCCTGCCATAATTCTGAGAAGGGAGAGAATAAGAATTCAAGCTTTCCTTCATAGGGGAAGAAATGAGGTGAAGATACAGTACTACCTCATGGCAAAGAAAGTGAATATGAATTCTCATCCACGAATGAATAAGCATGGACTCTAAAGTAAGAAGACTAAAATGAAAACCTACGTTACCAAGTTGTTTTCATGTTTTTAATTACAAACCTAGCTAAGACTAGACCAGCAAGCATATGTTATTATTTAGTACCCTTTCTCCATTAAGGGGGAGTTTTAGAATTAATGGAGAAAGCCAAACTTAGTTTGCTATTATAGTGATGATAGGATTGAGAGTCTAAGTTTAGATCTGAGATCTTGATATTCAAGGAGTGGTTCAAACCACCTCATTGTCTGAAAACCTATATGTAGTAGGTTGTTCTTCACATAGAAAGATAGGGTATATGTGTGAAGTGCTTGGGCACTCTCCAGGTATCTCACCTAGAGAGACATTTCATTAATAGATCGATTTTTATCAAAAGAAGGTATCTTGGGATGAATTGAAGAAGCAGTTTAAAAACCGTTATTTAAGTGAATGTTAATATGATGACCCTGCAAAGGAACTCCTTTAGTTAAGAATGGTACATTTAATTATTGACAAATTTTAGGAAATTTTTACCAATATATGTTGTATGCTTCCTACATTAAAGAAGAGAAATCCAAGGCACAATGGTTTGTGAATTTTTTTCCCATTATCTTAAAGGAACAACTCCAGTTCGAAAATCCTAAGATAATGGATGAAGTAGTGAGTAAGGCAAGGCTTTGTTATCAGTAGTTTAGGAATAAGGATGAAGGACCATATTTTTGGCAGAATAATAAGAAAGCCAAATATGTAATAGGGTCAAAATGACAGAAACCTGGCTATCTTAAAAATTTTGGAAAGGACCATCAACATAAAAAGTTAAGCAAAGGAAATGTAAATCAGTTAGCACACTCTCAACTTATGTCAAAACCTATGGATCTGAATAGTAAAAATATTAGTGGGGGTAAAGAAAAGGAACCACTGAAGTGTTCGGGGTGTTGTGAGCCTCATCTATTGGGGCATTTCCCACATAATCCTAGATCTATCCAAAATATCCAAGTTCTCCATGAAGCCGCCATAGTCAATGATATAGATAGAAATATTCCTAGGATAAGCACAATCTTGGAGGATAAACAAGTTGAACATTAATCAACAAAGATTGAGATTGAAGGTACTATTTCCAACTCACATGTTTCTATTTGAAATGACCTAGAGGCTAGTTTAAGTTACATTGGACCATAGGTGGATGAAAAATGTAAACTTAAAACTAAAAAATATTAATCTACATGGCTGGTACAACTAGCAATGCCAAGTAAAGAAATGCCATCTTGATTTAAATGGATATTTCACAGTAGTTACTTAAATGTACTTCCCGTAGTATCATATGATGTATTAATAGGCATGCAATGGTTGAAAAAGCAAGGGGGTATTATAAATTGTTTGGAAAAAATTGTGAGATTTGTGAATCAACGGGGACAAACTAAAATAATCCAAGGTATGGCAAAACCCATATTAATCGGAAAAATCTCGACCATACAAATGAAAATGAGTGCACAAAAGGGGTCCCAATTATTTATGGTTCATGTAGAAGCAAGTGAACAAGAAGGAGAAGAATCAAAATTAGACACCCTACCTGTTATTAAGGAGTTTCGTGATGTCTCTCAGAAGGAAATTACAAGTTTACTCCCTCTTAGAGATATAGATTTTTCACTTGATTTGGTACGTGGGGCACCCCTAGTGTCTAAAGCCCCTTATCGAATGAGTCCACCTAAATTATTGGAGCTAAAAACTGCATCTACAAGAACTTTTGGGAAAAGCATATATTGGGTCTAGTGTGTCACTTTGGGGGGCTTTCGTGTTATTTGTCAAGAAGAATGATGGCACATTTAGAGTGTGCATCAATTATTGATGGTTAAACAAGTGAACTATTAAAAACAAATATCCATTGCCCCATACTGATGATTTGTTTGATCAAGTAATGGGGGAAACCATTTTCTCAAAAACTGACCTAAAGATGGGTTATCATCGACTGAGAATAAAAAATGAATATATTTATAACGCAAACATTAGGACCAGATATGGTCACATCGACTTTGTAGTGTTACCATTTGACCTTACTAATTTCCCAACAACGTTTATGTGCTAAATGAATAGTATATTTAGTAAATATTTAGAAACATTTGTGTTGGTATTTATAGATGACATTCTAATATATTCCAAAGATGAAGAAGAACATAAGGAGCACTGAAAGTTTGTGCTACAAAATCTAAGGGAACATTAATTATATCCAAATTTAGTAAGTTTGGGTTCTACAAAAACATAATACAATATTTGGGCCACATAATCTCTAAGGAAGGATTAGGACTGGATCTTGAGAAGGTTACGACCATTGTAAATTGTCCCATACCAAATGATGTATTTGCTTTTCAATCATTTATGGGAATCACGGGATACTACCAAAGATTTATAGATGGATATTCAAAACTAGCATATCCTATTACATCCTTACAAATGAAAGGGGTAAAATTTGAATGGACAACCCAATGTTAGAAAATTTTTGATAAGTTGAAATACCTACTTACAGTGGCTCCCATCTTAAGACTTGCAAATTCAAATAAAGAATTTATAGTTTTCACCGATGCCTATATGGAAGGGATAAGGGGAGTTCTAATGCAATACAATTTAGTGATAGCTTACAAGTTGCGAAAGTTGAAAACACATGAAAGGAATTATGCTATATTTGACTTAGAGTGAGATGCATTAATACATGCTTTAAATACGTGGAGGCGCTATCTGTTAGGGAAGAAATCCACTCTGGTGGCAAATCATATCAAGTTAAAATATATTTTCAGCCAACCAAGTCTCAATTCCAGGCAAGGTAGGTGGATGGTGCTTCTTAGTGAGCTTGAGTTCAATATTAGACACATTAGAGGGAAATAAAACAAGATAGAAGATGCTCTTAGCAGACATGCCTACACTCTAATGGATGTGTCTATTGGCAATGTTAGTACAAATTAGATAGAGAAAAATAAAAATTCAATAACCACTCACCCTAAATACTTGGAAATTCAAAAAAAATTACAATAGATTAACATTCCTCATTATGCAAAAAATTACGAAAAATTGTTGATTTATAGAAAATGATTGTATTTCCCCAATGTAAATACCGTGAAACAAATGGTACTAGATGAATATAATAAGAAACCATATGTAAGACATCCTTGGTACTGAAAGATGATTACAACATTAGGAAATGATTTCTTTTGGCTAGGTATGAGGAAAGAGGTGGCCCAATAATTATCAAAATGTTTAGACTATCAATAGGTAAAGGTTGAATGGAATTGGGAAATAATTTCTTTATGTTTTATCGCAAGTCTACCATCGGCCAAGATGCACCATGAATCCATCATGGTAGTGGTAGACACCTTAAGTAAGGAAACCCATTTCATACTAGTAAAATCCACTTTTGGTACAACATAGGTTGCTAATATCTTCATGAAGGAGATTTTTCGATTACATGGAGTACCCAAGATGATAGTGTTGGATAAGGATATCAAATTCACCTCAAAATTATGGACGGAATTTTTTGGAGGCATGGGAAGTAAATTAAATTTTAGCACAACATATTATCCTCAAACAGATGTATAAACCAAGAGAACCAATTAGATTTTGGATGACATACTCAGAATGTATGTCATGGATAGACACACTAAATAGGAAGATTCTCTACATTTGGTGGATTTTTCTTACAATAATAGTCATTAAAAATCCATAATAATGAGCCCTTTTGAAGCCATGTATCAAATAAAATGTCATACACCTCTCGGTTGGAGTTGGTCGAAGGATACACTAATACTAGGCCCTGATGTCCTGACGGAGATGGAGAAAATAGTATGGAGGATTAAACAGAACTTTAAAACTGCACATGACAGACATAAAAGCTATTCAAACAAAAAAATAAAACATAGGGAGTTAAAAATTTGCGATCGTGTTTATTTGAGGGTGAACCCAAGGAAAAGTAGCTTAAGAACGGGAACCTGTCCAAAATTAGCATCACAATTTTGTGGGCTATTCAAAATTTTGGATAAAATTAGACTCGTAGCTTATCAATTAGGATTACCTAGTCATATTAAAGTTAATAATTTTTGTCATGTATATTTACATAAGAAATATGTACATGATAGCTCTCACATAATTGATTGGAAAATGATATAGGTGGAACTCGAAGGGGACTTTCTGGCAGAACCTCTCTGTATCCTAAACCAGAAAGACATTTGGCTCTGGAATCGAGGTGTTGTTCAGGTTGAAGTGTAATGGAATCATTTTAATCTCGAAGAGGCCACATGTGACCTAAAGATGAGATGCAAAATAATTATCCAGCATTGTTCGAGAGGGAAGTAACTGGGAAAAAAAACATTGGTGACAATGTGAATTTAAGTAGGGGAAGAATGCAATACCCCTTTGTTTTTGTAATCTTGTTTTTCTTTATTTAGATTCAATTATGTTAGCGTGAGTGGAGAAAAATCCATGAAGTACATTGAAATGTACATGTAAATAAATAAAATTATTAATTAATAAATAATTAAGGTGAAAGTACTTGGGAATGAGACACTTGAGTATGAGATTCTTTTCAAAGGAAGAAAAACAAAAATTTCATTAGTAAATGACATTGAAATAACTCTTCCATGACAAATATTTTAGATAAGATTTAATGGATAGAATAAAAAATCCATTAAATCACTTAGTCAAGGAAAGATGTTAACCTTGGATAGGAATAAATTTCTACGGGAGAGAAAAGCAGGCTTAAAGGAAACTCCTAAGTTAGTGGTGTTGAAAGCCACAAAAGAGGGACATTGCTGAAGGAAAAATTGATTATGGAAAAAAAAAGAATTATTGAAGGGATCAAAAGAGGTTGTTGATACCCTGGAAAGAACATCACATCTTGGGGGTGAACTAGAGTATCTCCATTCAAAGTTGGGTGGAAAAAAGTGTGAAATTCCCAAGTGCTCCACTAATGGTGATTCTAGTTGGATTATTTGTTATTTATTTTCTAAATATGAATAATCATAACTAGATGTTGTACTCCAAAATTATTGGTAATATAAATTTAATTTCCTAGGAAATTGAATCTATTGTAGAGATGTAGGTACTTTGTGATTTGACATGTCATTCTGCTTGAAGACTGACTCTACTACTCTACTGCAATGGATGTACTTTGTTATTTTAATTTAGCTACGTGAAATATGAATATATATTCCAGGTGGATATTGTTCGTCACTTGCCTATTCCACTTGGACCCTCACCATTGTTTTCTAGTTTTCTTAACTGTAGCACAGTTTAATATTTTTGGTAGTTTTTCAGGTCCTGAATTGCCAGAGCCATTTTGAGGCCCTAAACGATAATTTTTTGGCACAATTGCTTGGTGATTTTTACATAATTTACATTGGTTGTTGTATTATTCAAGGAGATATTTTAAACAATATATCATAACAAAGATAATATGACTAAGTTATGACCCTCGGAAGTTGTTTGCCCAATTAACCCCAACAGAGCCCACAAACTCTTCGTGTTACATCTCCTCGGGTTAGGGTTTTGGTTTTTTAGGATTTCCTATTATTGTTCAATAATAAAAAGGCCCTTGAGCCTCATTGTAACTTAGTTCAAAGGCATGTAGCCACCACATCTTTTCGCAAAGATAAGCTACCATTGCTTGAGCTATCTTATTTCCATTCTGTTTGTAAGCATAGTTCAATATTTTTCTATTAATGAGATGAAGTGTTTTTCTGCTACATATTTGTGTTTATGATTATATATATAATTTGTTAATTTTATGTTTAAGTTTGAATTAGTGTTATTAGAGGGGTATTCTCTTTCTCTGTTTTTATTTGCATGTCCCCAATGAGGTCAGGGTATCAGGAGTTAAGGTTCGATCTGGTTGAACCATTGCAGGATCAACCCCGTAAAAGCTAATGAACTCCCATGGTAGAACAAAAGAAAGACAAGGGGAAAAGAGATCCTTCCAAAATGTTGTTCAAGGAAGCCCTTGAGTGACATAAGGGTGTGATGATGGATAACTTTGCCCAGATCCTTCGATGAATACCCACATGTGATGCATCTTCATCCAACAGCCACTTTGGAGGCTCCAATCCTTTTAAGGTACAAGTTAACTTCTATATTCCCATATTTGAAGGCCTGATAGATAAGTTTCCATATATAAATGGTTAAATCTATTGGAAGGATATTTTTCAGTTCATGACTATTCCAATCGAGAAAATATTACTTTTTCACTTCTCAAAGCCACCCCACAAGTTAAGGACTGGTGGGAAACCTACTATGAACAAAAGGATGAGAGTGAACCCTCACTATTTTCAACCTCACCGACTTGGAATTATTTCTGATATGCCATCAAGGAATAGTATTACCCCATTGGGAGCTATGAAGATAAATACATAAAGTGGAACAGGCTATAGTAGGGAAGGGCCCAGGAAGTGTGAGAGTTCACAAATACTTTCCATACGCTTTGCACGAAACTGAGTATCAAGGATTCTTAGAAAACGTTAGTGCTCAAGTACCATGTCTATCTACATAAGTACATCGAGGACAAGATGGATTTCCTAAACATCTCCTCACTCGGCATGACATATCGGTACACTGTGAAGATTGAGTAGAAGTTTAAACATAAGAAGTGGGACTTTGGATCTACAAACTCAAAGAAAGAGAAAGGTGCCCCAAAACCACAAAACAAATGACCAAGCCAAGGTGAGGCTACCAATGACAACCCGCGGAAGTAGCAGGAAAAGAGAAACACCATGAAGACGAAGAAGGACATGGGAAAATGGTGTGAGTTCCATAAGAGCTCCACTCATAATACAAGTGAGTGTCGAGCCAAGAATTGACTCATGGCCAAGCTAAAGGCTTTTCAATGAGATGCAGGTTATGACTCTGAATCAAAACCCGATAAGGGAACCGACAAGGGGAAGTAGATCATTGATGTGGAACCCAGTTCCACCGTGGCCACCACAAAGATCCAAAATGTTGATCTTGAAAATCCAGAGGAGGGGGAACAAATCTTCCACTCATAGATGTCGGTGAAGGGTTCTTAACTACAGTTAATTGTTGATAGTGGGATCCAAAAGAACCTCATTTCAGTAGAGGTTGTGAAGCGGTTGGGCCTAAATACTATAGCACTTTCACAACCATACACCATTAGGTGGCTTCACCAAGGACAAGATCTTCACGTCAACCAATAGTGGCGCCTTCCTTACAGAATCGAGCCCTTCAAAGATGAGGTACTATGTGACATTGCTCCTCTTGAAGTTTCTTATGTATTGTTAGGACAACCATACTTTTGGAAGTGGCATGCTATATATGAGTCTAGACTTAATTCTGTGATTACTACTTTGGCTAATATTTTTTACAGGATACCAGAGGTAGCCCCGCCTATCGCCATCTCTTTGATCACTGCAAAGCAATGCAGTAAGATTGTTTCCTAGACCAGGAATTTTTTGTTTTCCTATGATTCACCCCGAAGGCAAGAAGAAGGTTGTGGCCATAGCTTCTAGGTAAGGCTCCTCTGCGCAACAACAATAGATGGACAAGGTCATGGAGGAGTACAGGGATATTTTTTTCCTCACCCATGGGGGTACCTCTATACTTTCAAGTCAAGCACTCCATCGATCTAGTCCCGAGTGCTCTACTACCCAATAGAACGACCTATCGATGCTCTATTCTACAAAATGATGAGATCAAGAGGTAGATTCATGAACTATTACAGAAAGGGCACATTAGGCCAAGCTCATCACCCTGTGGGAGCCTGATTGTATTGGTACCAAAGAATGATGGGACCTGAAGGCACTATATTGACTATCAGGTGTTGAACAAGATCATTGTTTGGAATAGGTGCCCAATCCCTCAGATTAATGACGTTCTAGACCAGATCAATGGGGCATCATATTTCAGAAAGATTGATTTGAAGTCAGGTTATCACTAGGTGACTATTGAACCCTCCAATGTGTGGAATTCTGCCTTCAAATCCAAGGAGGGCCTTTTCGAATGGTTTTCTGTCATTTGGATTGAAAAAAACCCATGCAACCTTTGTGAGACTGATGGATGAAATCTTGTGACCCTTCTCCAATGCGTTCATGGTGGTATATTTAGATGACATCTTGATCTTCAACTAGAGTTAGGAAGAGCACCTCCACCATATTCGACAGGTCCTTCAAACCCTTCAAAAACAAAAGTTGTGTGCTAGCTTGGATAAATACACGTTTGGCCTAACCTAGGTTCAATATTTGGGGTATATTATTGATGAGCAAGGTATGCATGTGGCCCCATCCCAGATACAAGTCATTCGGGATTGGCGAGCCCCAACCACTCTAATAGAGCTCAGCAACCTTTTGGGTCTTGCTAATTTCTACCATAGGTTCGTGTTGGGGTTCTCTCATATCACTTGGCCTTTAAGTCAAGTCACTAAGGGTGAAGCGAAGTAAAAGTCATTTTGGTTGGAAACCGAAAAATGTGCATTCTTCTAGTTAAAGAATAACCTCTTTTCTGCACGAGTGCTCATGTTACTAGACTTGTAAAAACCATTTGAGATTGAGATAGATGCCTCTATGTTATTGGTGTAGTTCTTACTCATCATGGACATCCAATGTCATACCATAGTGAGACACTTTCAGACACAATCTGAAAGTACCCCATTCACAACAAAGAAATGTATTCCATTGTACAGGCCTATCGTCAATGGAAGCATTACACTCTAGGGAAGGAAATGGCCATCAAAACAGACCACTGGACTTTGTAGTTCATATAGACACAAGGGAAGCTATAAAATAATCGCCATAAGAAATGGTCCACTAATCTGCAACAAATCCATTTGAACATTAGGTATAAGAAGGGAAACACCAATAATGTCATTGATTACCTTAGTTGACCCCTCGTCATGGCACTAGTCACTGTGCTCGACTCCTCTAGGCATGAGACATTGGGGTGGCCACATCTTTACAAGAGTGATCTAGATTTAGACAACATATACCAAACACTCCTGGAAGGGAAGAAAGCTCCAAATTTTCACCTTCAAAATTCACTTTTATGCCACTTCGGATACATCTGTGTTGCTTCAAGTGAATGTGCCAAGATGATTTGGGAGGCACACTACAGTTGGTTCAATATACATTTTGGAGTAGAGAAAACAAAGGTGGTATTGCAAAAGTATTTTTATTGGGTGAAACTTCATGAGGATGTTGGGAAGTACATTAGATCCTGCACTACCTATGCCATTTCCAAACCACCCATCAAGAAGCGAGGCCTATATACTCCTCTACCTACTCCTAGTCGGCCTTGGTAATCTGTATCCATGGATTATATGTCGGGCCTTACTTCTACTAAGCACGACAATGATTGGGTTTTCATGGTCATTGATAGATTCTCTAAAATGGCCATCATGGTGTCCTGCAAGAAGAGTATCACAGTAGAGACCACTTCTAAGCTCTTCTTTGAGCGAGTGTGGGTACACTTTGGGATCACACAGTTTGTTATCTCAGATCGAGATAGTAGATTCCTGACTGCATTTTGGTCATCTTTGGTTGATACTAGATACAAAACTTACTAAGTCCACTACTTTCCATCCCCAAACTGATGTCCAAACAAGGGTTGTCAACATGATGATCGTATACATTCTGCGCATGTACAATTTGAAGCATTCATGCACATGGGATGAAAGTCTCCCCTATTTCCAATACAGCTACAACAAAGCTCTCCATATCTCAACAAGCCACAACCCTTTTTAGGTAGGGTTGGGATTTCAGCCATTATGCCCCATGTATGTGGCCATACCATTTTTGGTCACATAGGTAGATTCATCTCACGTGTATTCTAAAGCTAAAAGGGTTGACAAATTAATTAAGCACATTCAACAAATCCTCCAATAGGTCCATGATATATTGGACAGAGCTAATTCTAACTAAAATCAATGCTATGATCGACATGAAGTGTCGCACAAGTTCTATGTGGGTGACAAATTTTGGCTACATTTGCAAAAGGAGTTCCTTACTAGACCCCACTGTAATCTTCGCCTACTCTAATATGGGCAACACACCATCACCAAGGCTATTAGTGATAATGCCTTCGAGCTTAGCATCCCACCCTTCATTGGTCTAAACCTAGTGTTCAATGTAGATTGACTTCAGCCATACTATCCACCATTGTTGGACACATCTGACATTGCAGAATAGCTCACACCAATAGAGCTCAACCAAAACATCATGGAACATACCACAACTGATAAGATCATCAACACATAGATCAACACCAATTAGAAACAGAGGATACAGTTATATCGAGTTCTCAAACCAAGCCAAATCCTTCACCAAGGCAAATGGCTCAACAGGGACTAAGCTTAGTAGGTGTTTCCTCATCTCGTGGAGGCACTCAATGCAATGGGGATCATTGGTTCCTAAGACCATTGTTTCTTTAAGTTTTTTAGTTTCCTTAATTGTAGCACAATTTACTATTTTTGGCAGTTTTTCCGGGTCCTGAACATATGGAGCTATTTTGAGGCCGTAAACGACATTTTTTTGGCAAAATTGCTTAGTGATTGATAGGGAAATCACATTGGCTATTTTATTCCTCAGAGATATCCTTCGAATGAGGTATAATATGTGCCAAAGAGAGATAATATGTCCAAGTTACGACCCTGGAAAGTTGGCTGCCCAACTAACTCCAACGAGGCCCATAAGCTCTTGGTGTTACATCTCTTCGGTTTAGGGTTTTCTCTTATTATTCAATTATTAAAAGGCCCTTAAGCCTCATTGTAACTTAGTTCATAGGAACATAGCCACCACATCTCTTCTCAGAGATAAGGTACAATTACCTCAGTGATCTTATTTCCATTCTGCTTGTAAGCATAGTTCAATATTTTTCTATTAATGAAATGAAGTGTTTTTCTGTTGCATCTCTACGTTTATGATTATATATGTAAGTTGTTCCATTCCTATTTTAGATCAGACCAATTTGTTTCTATGATGCACGTAAAATATTATTAGTGATTTCAGTTTTATTAATAGAAAAGGTGGATTTTACAATTGGTTGACTATGTATCTAAACTCAGAGAATGAGAGGAATTGAGTATAAGTTTAGCATGTTGAGTGTAGTACTTAGTATCTATAGGGTCTTGATTTCATCTGTTTTATAGAAGATAAGCCTAAGAGGTATGTGCATGTATAAAAGGTAGCCATTAGAAAAGTGTACATGAAGACAACAAATATGATTAGAAACCTCGATTGCAGGTGATTAATTTAAGGCGTGGTACAAGGGCGGTATTCCCACTGGGCAAGTGGCAGCCCAGACCCACCACTTGTATGGTTAATAGGACGACAAGCCATCCCCGTAAGGTTATATTGGATGTGGCCATTAACTTCCCTCTACAGTCCGCTGTCTGCAGCACGATGGAGCTCCCGCAGCTCGTTTCTCCAACGATTTGGTTTCAGATCCGCTGTTGGGTTATGGTGATGGCTTTGGGTGCCTTAATGTGCCATTATAAGAGCTCACCTCCACTAGCCTGGACGAGAAATTCGGCTCTGTTTCATTCGAGGTCTTGGCCTCTGCTGCATTTGGTGTCTTGGCCTTTCGTTGATCTGGGGACTCGGCCTCGGTCTTAGTTGAGGTCTCGGCCCTCAGCACAGCGGGTCTTTGTCTCTACCTCTTGGGGTTTCGGCCTCCATCATATGCTTACCCAAATCTATTCTCCCTTATGTTATGGTCACTCCCTGAGTTATATTTCCTCGCCCCTCTGTGCATCTATCGCCTTTCCTCTATGGCGCTCTGTGCCTTCACTCACTGCGCCTTCACTCGCTGTGCCTTCTTGGCTCATTGTGCCTCCGCTCACTGTACCTCAGCTCTCTACGCCCTCTTGGTTCATTGTGCCTCCACTCTCGGTCCTTTCCTGGCTCCACCGTCACCTCACATGGGTCTTCAGCATGCCGTGTGAGCAGTTCCATCTCATCAGCAGAAGGGGAGGGTCTCGGGGTGGTTCTAGAGGAAGGGTTGTCCAACAACACTCCTCCAATACCACGAACCCTTCCTCCGAAGAAATTGAATCCCCAGCTACTAGGAGAGGCAGGGGAAGAGGCAGAGGGAGTGCTCGTGTTGCGGATTGTGCGCACAGCGTTCATCCCACCACGCGCTTTCGAATCTCCTGTACCATGGCCAATTCCTCCTTTATTTTTTCCATCAATATTGAAAAGTGTGAGAATTCGGCTCAACCCGGAGCCTCTTCGGAGCATAGACAGCCCACTCCTGTCCAATGCTAAGGAATTCAGCCTGTGGAGAACCCTGGAGTGGTTGAGGGTCCAAGCGAGCCAGCCAAAAATGCAGTTCTACAGTTAAGCTCTAGCGCCTCAGAGCAGTATGGGTGTAGGATAGTCGAGGAGCAACCTTCTACCTCCGTGGATGTATGAGCTCACCTTCGATTCTTTTTTGGTCCAGCAAATGTAACAGGTGGTCGCCTCCATTGCACACCTCTGTACACATGCTGGTTTCAGGTCTCCACCTTCTTCGGTTGGTGGTTTTGATAAGGTTATTGTCTTGTTTAACTATGTTCAGGTTTAAGTCTGTTTTCAATTCAGTCCATGCTTGGACTCGGCAAGGTTCTACCTTTGTTTGTAATACATTCTGGGTAGTTTTTGGTATAGATGGGTCGAGTCAGCTTCCAAAAGTCTGTCGGTCAGTTCTTGGTTATTTTTTGGTCAAGTCAGTTCTGAGGGAAGTTTTTCCCTCCAATGTAAGTCCACTGCTCAATCCATAGCCAATATGGAGAGATTTTTCGAGGCCTGCCTCGCTGTAAACTTTTTTGTATAATAATAGGAGTAGACAAATTTACAAAAAAAAAAAAAACAAATATGATTAGAAATGGCTAAGCAAGATGAGAGGGACAACCATAATATAATCATCGAAATTTGCAGTATAAGGTTTCCAAAGAATTTTTTTTAGAGCATGGGAAATTTTAATCTTAATGATACATAATTTCCAAGGCATTGAATCCTAATAGTCAATTGCATGACTAGAAACAAAAACACAATATTACTAATTACTTAACATATTACACTACTAGTTGAGATTATAAAACTACTCACAATAGTATTGTTCATCTGAAATAAGATAACACATGTGATTTTTCAATAAGGGACTACTAAATAAATAATATATAAGAATACCAAGCATAAATGACTATTTAATCTTCCTCTACACAAACAAAAATGACCAGCAGAATCGAATAATAAAAAAGTAGTGGGAAGGAAAAAAGAACATGTAGGATATACAATGGCACCGATATAAATTTAACAATTCCTTTGTTTGACTAGAAACAAAGGTAGATACATATATACATATATAAAATTAGTAACTCAAGAAATATAATTTACCATAATACAGAGGCTAAAGTAGTAATTAGACCATTATAACTCACAATGATACATATAGAGAAGCAACAGCTAAACTAATATGACACAGACAGTGGGAGATAATATAAACACATGTAAATATTCATTTGTAGATTACATCATTCTCGAACCAGGAGAGGCAAAAAAGAAAATTTCCTGGAGCAGTCAATAATGAAACATAATCACTAAGTAAAACTTATGTTTTATTAATATAAAAGGAATGAACGATCCCTATCATGGATTTACATAAGGGTCTTTGAATTGTACAAAAACAATTTTGGATAGTACAACAACACAGGGTCTGTACCCATATTAATATAGGAACACCATCAGTATGAGCCTAGAAAAAAACATAAAAACAGAGAATAAATATTGGTGGACTAGCAGTCACGAGCTAAGGGAGCATCGTAATTATAGAACTTCCATAATCCATTAAATTTAAAATCTATAGTCCTCACAAGAGATGTGCATCTGTGACTCGAGCATCCTAACACCTCTGCTTAGGAATCTCACTAGTACCTTGTAACAATTCGAACCCTAGAGAAGGAAAGTGAACCAACCTAGAAGCACTAGGGACTACATATCAATATTGATAGTGTCATTCTAACTTAACATGAAATGTATTGTTGTAAAGGAAAATATGCACCTGCAAGACAAAGGAGTTAGGACATGAGCATCATATAGCTCGAGCTTAAATAATATAGAACAAAATTATTGCACGACTTAAAAAGAAACAAGGGAGAAACTCAACCCTTACCTATTCATGGAAGGCATGCTCGTGTAAGGAGGTATGTGTTCCCATAAATGCCTCCCCAGAGAAGTAACTTTGTAAGGCAACAGTAGGGTTTTGAGTGATAGGGTCAACTGAAAAGATATAAATGATGGATGACCCACAAATTTTTTTAGTTATAGGACTACAACTCAATAACACCTAGAAAGGGCACATAAACCCATAACCAAAACCAAAGGAATACATAAACCCCCAAAATACTTGAACAAACATCATATTTTCGTCCAGAGATTGGGGCAACTAAATCTAGGGGTTTGTATTCTGGTGCTCCTTGTATATGAAAGAGGGAAACAAGAGCATTGTCAAGTCTAAAGGTACATAAGAACATATACGTGGAAAAGAACCATAAGACAAACCCCATTGACTGAGAATTGGGAATAAAAACTATAGCAGGCTTATATGCTATTTAGGAAAAAAATTATTGCTAGGAAAAACTGGGAAAGATATTGACTCTAATATGGTACCTACAATCCCTGTAGAATAAAAACCCTATAAATTACCTAATAGGAAAAGGGATGTTGGTGAAATTGACTTAGTTAATCACACGAATGTTGCACTTCCAAAAGAGTGAAAAGAGGCATGCCTGAAACCCTTTAATTCATAGTAGCGTACTCTGGTAGAATGATCGGTACAGTTAGTCAAAACAAGCACACAAAAAAACCCTAAATAGAAGTTGCATAACCAACACAAAGGAAATAAAAGAGTGGTGAGTGAAGGAGCTATGGCACCATTAGATGATCCAGGTTTTAATAATACTATACTAAGAGCAAGGAACATCTTACCCATCAACAAATGAGGTCAAGCATTGCCACAACTCAATCCATAATCCACTTGTCGTCTTCCAAAATTGAATGTTAGTGCTCTAGGTGGAACATGTAACCTCATGAATGAAAAATAATGAATGGGGCAAAGACCTAGTCAAATAATAAGCTTAGGGTTCAGAACAATAATATTCATTATCAGTATGAAAATATCCTCATCCCTACATCCATGTAGGAGGAGACTGACATACCAGGTGAAATTCACATGGGAGGGGTGTATGTGTTTGTAGAGAAATTGTTCACCATTTTCCGAAAGACATGCATGCCACTTTCTAGGGTTAATGCTTAAGACATTGGGTAAGGGAAAAGCCAACCTTACCATGGTATGCTACCCCTTTAGGAATGAATTCACCAAACCAAGAAGAAACCTAGGTTAAGTAATTAAATCAAGTGCAACCTAGAAGGGTTACATCCTCGTGACCCACCAATCAATACATAGTAAATAACATCAAGGTCCAAAGGGACCTTCATACACACCTAGAGTCACATCTTAAATGGTAATGAGGAAGAATTAGAATAATAACCAAGATAATTGTCATGTTAAATTGGATGGCTTCATAGTTAGTGGTTAGGATTTGCTTAGTTTGATGTCACAATTGTTCATTCTCTTATCAAAATTGGCTAATTGGCTCTCTTTCCTTGTTTTCACTTCACGTAATTTCTAAGTATGAACTCTTTTAACACTATTGTTGGCATAATTTAGACTGAAAAAATCTCATTAAAATAATTTTAGAATTGTTCATAGTCTAAATCATGCTAATAACAATGATAAAATGTGCAACTAGCTTTGTTTTATTTCGGTCATAGCTTAGTTATGCATCACTTTTACAGTTAACAAGTGTGAAAGCATGAACATCACAACCGGAGCAATGTCAACATCATGTTAAAGGAAGGTCAAAATTCATACTTAGAGAACATATCATTTGATACCTTTATAATACATTTCATTTGTCAACATAATTAAAAGATGCAACCTTGACTTTGAAATGGTTGGGTAGAGAAAATATGATAGCAATGAAAATGCCAAATTATGACAAGATTAACACAATTTATAAGACATAATCTTGACATTATACTTGTCTAGTTAGAGAAAATACGATAGAAGTCAACTTGTAAAATAAGGACAATAAGATCAATAAAATGATTTGCATCTGAGAAAATTTGAATACCAATATAATGTTCATAACAATTTTGCATGACCCTTACTCATATAAGACTGGTCTGGCTATTGACTTGGTGACTCATATAAGAAGTAGGAGTGACCCATTTAAGACTCAACAAAATACAAAAGAAATTTAAAATACGATAAATTTTAAGCACAAAAAAGAAACTAGTGACATTTCCTATCCTTATAAGTTATAAATCAAAGATATTATATGCAATAATTCATAACATAATCTCATAGCTATGATAGTACAACATCAAATATTTAATTTTTCTAGGCAAAAATTTAGATAATGAATAAGAAAAGGAATCACAATTTGATAATGAAAATAAAAATGGTAGCAAGTTCAAAATTCAAATACATATGTCATAAATGATAAGTCATAGTCTCATAACCATCTTGAGTCTCATGCATGACTACACCTAGAATAAGCCCTCGAGGAGATAGTCCTAACATTAGAAGGTTGAAGAAACTTTGATGAATCTAGGTTTGATGAAGCCTTCTTTAGCCTCCTGCAAGGGCTCCTTTGCTATGCAATTGAATCATTCATCCCCTTCAGTCAAGACACAACACTTAGTGAATGAGAAATATAAATAAGTCAAATGAAAAATGAGAGGGTGGGAGATGATTATAAAGCATTTCCTTCCCTCCATTTCCCTTTCCCTCCATCAGATCTAAAGAAATAAGGAAAAAAAAAAAAAAAAATTGTTGAAGTTTGCAATGGGTCCAGGAACTAGCCTTATATGAGTCCATTTGTGTGTCATGCGATTCTTATGCAATTCCACGGGTTAGTGCAAGTCTTATCTGATTCAACACGGTTAAGGGTCTTATGCATGAGATATATACTTTAGACTCCTTTCAATATATGAATCATCAATATGTGCAAGCCTTAAAGGGTATTATAAGGTTCATGCTTGACTGGTACTTAATTGGAGATCATAACTTTTTATAATAACCATTCCTAAGTCAAAAGAGTCCATTCTAAGATGGAAAGTGGTACACTGGAAATTGATTTTATTTAAGTGCAATTATTTTTTAAAAATGGCTTGAGTTAGAACATATATGTATGAATTACCAGTGAATCAGAAAACATTTTTGGTGATTTTGTAATTCTAATTTAACTATTCACTTAGTAGTTAATAAACAAAATTCTTAGAAACATTATTTAGTAATATTTTTTCATTATATCAATTTTGTAGTATACATAGGGGGGGATAATATGGGGTACAAAGGGATGTAGTATACCTAGGGGGGATAATATGGGGTACAAAGGGAGGTACCCTGGGGAATAATGTAATAATGGGATGGGCAATAGTAATAAATAAGGTGGTTAACATGTATCATGTAAGGAACCACAAGTAGTTAGCAATAATTTAATAAGCCCATGGTATTAGATATATGGTATTGAGGGAACCATGGTAATGACCCATGCTATTGTATGTATGAGGCCTATATAGAGGCTAGAGATTTCTATGAACAGACATATGGCTTGTGGAGTGTTCTCCTTCCTTAAGGAGTGAATGTATGGTGTTTCCCTACCTTAAGGGTTTGGTTAATAAAGTGAAGCATTTATATCTATTTTCAGATCTTGTTATTCTTGGTTTTATTAGGTCAAATCTATAACAAATGGTATCATAGAACTTTCTTGGGAAAAGCTGAGATTTTCTTTTTTTAATTTTTGCAGAATTTTTTTGGGTCAGCGAGTTTGCAGATTAGATCTGTAGATTTTGGTGCAAAATATACAGAATCTAATTTCATATTTGAGTTTATGATTCAAAAATGCTCATTTTGAAAAAAAACAAAAAAATCAGTCAAATCAGAGTCTGGATGAAGGAGATCTTGCTGATTTAAAAATCGGTGTTGTTGCTGACATTTTTTGGGGCGACAAGTTTCAAGATCAGATCTATACAATTCGGTACAAAATCTAATTGCAGATGTGCATTTTTTGTGGAAAAAGACCCAATTTCAAAAAAAAATTGGCCGACTCAGACTCTTGATGAAGGAGATATCGCCTATCTAAAAATCAGTGTTGTTGCAAACATTTGTTCGGGGCGGCGAGTTTACAGCACAAATATGTATGTTTTGGTGCAAAATCTATATATTCTAATTATAGATCTGGATTGTTTTTGAAAAAATACCCAATTTAAAAAAATAATCAACTGAATGAGAGTCCAGATAAGGGAGATATCGCTAATTTAAAATCAACTCTTTTTTCAGAATTTTTTTGTGACAGTGGGATAGTTGCAGTGCGGATTTGAAATTCTAGTGCCTAGATTGGGATTTCTACCACATGGGAAGATTCATAATGGTTGTTCCATTTTTTAAAATAGGTCATAATAGAGATTTTGAGCAATATTGATGGAATTGTGGCCATTTCAAATTTTTGCCAAGTAAGCGATTTGTTTTACAAACCCTATTCATGGCTTATAACAGTAAGTTTTTTAAAGGAAAAGATGATTGGACTTCTATTGAAAATTTTGGAGCATACCATAAGTTGGATTGTCCAGGGTGTTGGAAGAAAAAAATAGGATCTTATTTGAGAAATGACATCGTTATATGGTGGGAATCACTTGATAGTGAGTTTCTGAGGTTATGTTCTGCTGATGTAATAGAATAACTACTTTTGGATGAATGGTCTCATACTAGAAAGGAGAAAACCACAAAACCTAGCAAAGTTTTTATTGGTATAGGAAAGAAGGAAACCAAGAAACCTAAAGGGTTATTTTCTGCTAGTATCTCCTTATTGCAGGTTGATGGATTGATTCAAAAGGAGAGGACTGTTGTGTTTATAAATCCTAGTTGCGAACATAATTTTATCAATGTTAATTTGGCAAAAAAATTGCAAGTCCCAACAAAACACATGGCACACACATAGGTTAATAATGAGCACATGCAAGTTTATAAAGCTTTGAAGATTTTTATGGAAAATTATGTATTGCATTATGATTTTTATGCTTTAGATATGGATAACATGGATGTTGTTTTGAGCTATCCCTGGATGGAATCTATGGGTATTGTCAATATTAATATGCAAAAGAAATTCTTGAAACTCTGGTATAAAAAGAAGAAAATTAGAATGTAGGTTATTTCCATTAAGACCCAAGCAGAGACTATGGAGGTAGAAGCACAAAACGCTAATGACAATTACACATCAGATGATGAGCCTTTGATGATCGACAATCAAACACAAATAGAGGTTGAAGTAGAAAAGGTTACAGGTATTGATACATCAGATGAGGACTCAATGGTTGAAGTAATATTGGAAGGTAAGAAACAACAGTAGGCACCACAACATGTACCTGATCCACTCAAGCTCCATTAGTTGGCGAATTAAAGAAATATACACTATTGGTTAAAACTTCAACATATCACCACCCACATCACCTCGCCAGAAAACAACCAACAAGATGGCAATGAATTAGCCACAAGGAAAGCAACCCCCACATGATAGATAGAGAGGAGTAGCAATCCACCTACTACACATCAACACAGAAGAATCACCACGGTCAACTTCCATCTCAAGTGAGTGAGGCACCACCTGGATTGAGGGTTCACCTTTCTCTTGGATGGCTAGATGCATGTGCATGGTACCAATGGACTACTCTTTTGAGTAGATCTTATTATTTGTGTTCTTCCCATGTTTCAAAGACAGAACATGTTAAAGGGGGTGTAATGTAGTATACCTAGGGGTGATAACATAGGGTACAAAGGGAGGTACCCAAGGGAATGATGTAATAAGGGGATGGGCAATAGTAATAAATAAGATGGTTAACCTATATCATGTAAGGGACCACTAGTTAGAAATAAGCACATGGTATTAGATATATTATATTGAGGGAACCATGGTAATTGCCCATGGTATTGTGTGTATGAGGCCTGTATAGAGGCTAGAGACTCCACATGGGGAGATGCCAAGGATTATTGTACAAACAAGCATATGGCTTGTGGAGTGTTCTCCTTCCTTAAGGAGTGAGTGTATGGTGTTTCCCTACCTTAAGGGTTTGATTAATAAAGTGAAGCATTTCTATCTATATTCATATCTTATTATTCTTGGGTTTATTTCTATTTCTCATATATTTTTAGGTCAGATATATAACAAATTCATGGAGCTTTGGCTTCGACTTTTAGATTTACTATGAAATGGTGCACTATCAAAACACTCTTTACAATACATCACTAGTTTATATGCCAATGGTTAGCCAACTAAAAAAATATTTTTTTCCATCATATCAAGTTCATTTTAGTATCTATTGGTGCCTAATTTGAAATTAATATATTTAATCTTATTGGTGCACATGAAATATTTTCCCTTCCATTATCGTTAAAACTTACAACATCTAAAAGAAAATACAATTTTATAACACAAATGCATCTACATGAGAAAAGTTCACTTTCTACGTTAAACACGGTTGGGTTCATTGCTTTGTGATTCAATGCAACACCTAATGTACCTCCAATAATAGGACCAACCCAAAATATCCATTATAATGTTAGAATAAAAATTTCATTGCATAACTAAAACACTAATAAATAAAGAACAACAAAATGGAAACCTACATTATTGAAAAGGATCTAAGAGAGTATTATTATCTTCATCTTACGTGGTCATCCCAGGACTTCTTATGGTGATAAATCACATCTTCGCCAAAGCTCCTAGTAGGATTGATGCATGTCCCAGTAATGGAAATAACTTCCAAGTGTATCATGAATACAACAAATCAAATTGAAAGCAGAGCCGAAGCCTACGCCACTTAGTATTTTAACATCTATCAATTAATACAATAACCAATATATAAAGATACGAAAATGGGTTACTACAACTTCAAGGGTAGATCTCAACTAACGATGTTTGTATAAATGAAGTATTTTATGCAAGGAGGCTCAATGTTCAAATCCCTTAAATTGCCCTATAAATTTTGTACTAAATCAAGTAAAATGAATAAAATAACCAATCAGTACATGTTGGAGAAAATATTTGCAACCACCGTGTACTAGACTTACTTGTCAATCAAGGTGTCTCTACATGGAAAAGACCCTCTAGTGGAGGTTTTTGTAGAAGCTCTTATAAAAATAGCCCAAAAATTTGTTTGTAGCAGAAGTCACTAGTGGAGTTGGGCGGGCGGATGTTTTTAACTGTGCATCTATAATACGCTATCACACTAGTGCACTACTATAATTATGTGCATTGGTGCATATACTATTTGACAACACTAGAAAATGGTTAAATTAAAAAAAAAAAATCAGTCATAAAATTCAATTTTCCGAGTCTAGTGCTATACTCTCATGACACCCCGGTGCATAAAAAATATGGTGCACCATTGCGAGGTGTTTAATTTAAAATAAGTGAACTACTTATATTATATGCACTTATTCCATTAATTGAACTGAAGGCCCCAATTCTTAATAGAAAATGGTGCACCGTTTCATGTTTATTTTTTATACAAATAAAAACAATGGTGCACTATGCATATAATGTGCATCGATGCATATACTATTCGATAGCACCATACAAGAGTTAAATTTTAAAAAAAATGTTGGTTGGAAGATTTATTTTCACCATTTCGGTGCTATATTCACGTAGAGCATCTGTGCTTTCGCTTTTTATGAAATATCAAGTGTGTAAAAACATGGTGCACCATGGAAAGGTTTTTAATTTGAAAAACATCAATGTGCTATTCATATAATAAGCATTGATGCCATTAATATAGTTTTATGTCTTGTTGCTTAATAGGAAATGTTATAGTTCGAGGTTTTTTTTTTTAAATAAAAAATAATGGCGCGCTAAGTAACTTTGGAGGATCGGTGCGTATAGTACTCGATAGCATCAGACTATTCTTAGATGTAAAAAAATATCAGTCGTAAAGTTTATTTTCACCATTATGATGCTATACTCCCACGAAGCCCCAATGTGAAGACCTTTCTCGAATGCCTAAATTTTATGACCTTTTCCTGTCTTATGTGATGATTAATAGGATAGGTAAGTTTGGAGAATCCTTCTATATATATTTTGTAATATCCTGTGACTCCCATAAACCAGTGGACAATAGACACGTCCTTTGGTACAGGCAAGTTTAAAATGGCTCTAACCTCTTCAGGATGAACAGACAAACCCTCCTTTGAAATACTGTGGCTCAAATATTGTATAATTTCCTTGTAGAACTCATATTTTCTAAATTCAGAAAATACCTGATGTTATCTTATAGTTTTCAACACTAATTTCTGATGTTCCTTGTGTTCTTCTTCATTCCTATAATACACCAAAATCTCATCTATAAACATGAACACAAATTTATCAAGGTACTTATTAAGTACATTGTTAATTAAACACATAAAGGTTGATGCTGCATTAGTAAGACCAAATGGTAACATTACAAATTTGTAGCAACCATATTTGGTCCGAAAGTTTGTGTTATAAATATCTTCATCTTTTGTTCTTACACAGTGCTACCTAGTCCTTAAATCAATGATTTGTAAACTTCCATGGATATTCCATTGGGCAATTCGTCACAACAGATCTAATAATATCATATTAAAACTCTGAATATTCCACAATATTACATTTGTGATTTTAATTGTAATTAGTGCATGCATGTGAATGGATGCATAATAGTAGAGAACGAAAAAAATAAGCACACACACAAGACACAAGATATTCTCTATGGGAAACTCTTTCAGGAGAAAACTTCGCTGGAAGGTGAGGTCACTTCTCTCTCTTTCTCTATCTGAAAATATGGTTTCAGGTACAAAGAAGCAATTCCTGTGGCCTGTGGGCTACTATAGTTGAACAAGGAGAGGCTATAGGGTCCAGGTAAGAAAATAAAGTCTCTAAGGTATGGTCCCTTTCAGATACTAGAAAAGGTGGGTGATAACACCTATCAACTCATTTTACCACTATATATGGTCATTTACTCAATTGTGAATGTAGGGAATTTGAAACTTTACGAGCCTTCCTAGTTATATAGAGAAGAGGAACATATCCTACATTCTATGGAGGATTTGGCACTAGCCACTCAAGAAGAGTTGAGATGATATATAATGTTATAGAATAGGCTCATAACTATAGGACATCGGTAGCATGACCTTCGGTAGATTGGCTTGAAGAGGTAACTTCTACGCAAACATAGATTGTACACCAGAGAGAAGGTGGAGGAAAATTTTCCTCACCTCATTCAGTAAAATACTTTGGTGACCAAAAGACTCCCAAAATGGGGAGGTGCGATCTAAATTGGACAATTACATTGTTTTTCATCCATATTGATGCATTTGGAGTGGAAAAATTCAAGGAATCAACTCATGAAATCGTTTTTACTAGCAGGACCTAGTTTGGCGAAACGGGGTTTGAAACCTTCCAGGAGCATTTTGAGGCATCAAACAATGCTTTTTGTGGGTAAAAAATTGTTTCTTTAGCTCAACAACTTCTCATGTTATTCTACACATAGATGCCTTTCCAACGGCACAAGAAATGTGTCAATCATACTGTGTCTCCCATCTTGAATGACTTCTATATCTTGTGTTGATTATGTCTATCCTTATACTTCTCCTATGAATTTTGTAGTGTTTCATGTAGATGTAAATGAATTTGTGTGATATTGTATATAAATTTCTCATCCCTCAAATCATCTCTTGTAATATATTCCCTCACTTCTCGTTTCTGCCCATATGCAGTATCCAAAGGTGAAAGTGGAAAATATCCAAAACATGTCTCAAATGGGGATCTTCCTGTGGAAGTGTGGACTGCTCTATTATAAGAATTTTGCACATATACTATATTTTCATTTCGGGTCTTTAGATAATTTTGGTTATATCCCTCATAGTCTGCACCAAAGTCTTGTTGACTAGTTTTGTCTTCCCACCTATCTATCGCTGTAATGTTCTAAATCTCTTCAACTTTCTATCAATCGTCTCCCACAATGTAGTCCAGAATGCACTGATAAATCTTGTGCCATTGTCTAAAATGATACTCCTTGGTATCCCAAAGTGAACCCATATCTATCCAAAGAACAAGCTTGTTGCTTCTTGTCCACTTATGGCCTTTTTTAGGGCATTATAACACACATCTTGTTGAACTTGTCAGCTACCATGAATAAGTAGTCAAGTCCCTTCGTTGTTTTTGGTAAACCTCCCACATTAGGGGAATTTTGAGGTATAAAATGATCCTCCTGCCAAAAATGTAGAAGAAAAATAAAATTTATAAGAACCAATAGGATTCAAGATGATGATGTTAACCATGGGGGATGATTCACCATTTTTGGAGTAGAAAAGAAACGATTAAAATATAATAAAATAATAAGAATGCTTTTTCAACTCTTATTTTCAACTTATATCCCTAGGGTTTTACTCACATTTTGAGCAAGAGTGCTCGTTGGATGAAAAATTTAATTCCACATCCAAGGAGTGCTCATGTTTCATACTTTGGATGGACCCTCCTACATGAAAAATGAGAAATGCATGAAAAAAGGTGATTGGAATCACGTTTTTTATGTACTTTTGATTTTTCGTGTAGCAAGGTCTATAGAAAGTATGAACATGTGTACTTATTAGATGAGGAATCAAATTATGCATCCAATGAGTGTTGCCACTCACAATTTGAGTAAATCCATAGGGATATAAGTTGAAAATACATGTTGAAAATTTTGTTTTTTCTTTCTTCCCTCTAAAATTTGATGATATAATCTAATCCTATTTTATAATTTACACTATTATTTTATAATTTCCTTAGGAGGCCCATTTCAAACCTGAGAACTTCCATAATCCAAAGTTCATAGAAATTATTTCTCAAGGACAAGTACAATTAAGGGATCATATAGACTCTCTTTCCTATTTCTAGGCTTGTTCGTGCAACAAAACATGCATCCTCTTACGAACCTAGCTACCTGATCTTGCATGTTGGGCCAATACACATACCTTTTCAAGTTAGTCACAGTCTTACATACAATAAAGTACCCTACAACCTTGGAGGTGTGAGCCTCTCTAATCATCTGCAGACACTCACATTTAGTAACACGTATCTTATCTAGCTTGTAGAGTAACCTATATTTGATATGGTAGTCAATGGTGTTGTTGTGATTGTTCACATGACTCTTACTGTGCAACTATTGATACACCTCCTTGAAGTCCTCATCTTCTGATTATGCCTCTTTGTATGCATCAAGGGTGAATGACTCCATGTGCATAAGAGTCCCAAAAGGTGTAATATTTTATGTGGGTGGCCTTGAATGCATACTAGCCAACTTGTTTGTGCTTCCTTTCTTATAATTGATCACCAAATTAAGCTGTTGTAAAAATCCCATCCACTTGCAATCCATTGTTTGTTGTAGCTTACTCTAGGGCTATAAATACTATAACCACTGGTGATCTTTGTAGATTACTATCTCCTTCCCATTAGATAGTGCTTTCACATTTTCATAGCTTGCATCATGGCATATAGCTCCTTATCATAGGTAGGGTAGTTAATAACTACCCCATGAAATACTTCATAATGGTAGAAAACGAGCCTTCCTCCTTGCATCAAGACAACTCCCATATCATACATACTCGCATTTGTGTCCACTTCAAAAGGATGCTGCAATAATTTTGGTAATGCAAGAACTGGTGCTTGATTGATCTTCTTCCTTAGCTCGTCCAAAGCCTTTTGCTAACCTTTTCCCCACTGGAAACTCTTTCACTTTCCATTATGGTGTGGAGTGGTGTGGCTACACTGAAAATGACGCTATTAGTTTCCTTAGGTACTGTGTTGCTCCAATGAAACTCATGAACTTAGAAATATTAGTGGGCATTGACCATTTTATGATGGCCTCCATCTTGGAATGATATATCTTTAACTCTCCTCCATTGATCACATACCCTAGATAAACTAAATACTGCTGCACAAACTCATACTTCTTAATATTTTCTAGCACTTGTGTCAAACGTGAAATGTTCTCCTCCGAGGTAGAACTATATACTAGTATATCATGTAGATAAAAAAAACAAATGAATCTATAAAATGTCATAGTATATCGTTCATTAATCTCTATGATGTAGGAAATGTTCCCTCTACAGGTACAAGCAACCCTTCTAGCCCTAGAGTGGGTCTACTCACAAGAAAACAAAACAAGAACTAATTTCCTTAAACAATCATTGTTGAAAGATCATACCTCAAACCGATGTTCGATGAAGCTTTCGTTGCGCCACTTCAGCTATCGTTTCCTTCTCCTCATTCACCAATTCACCTGAAACAACATAGGAGAATGAAAAAACATGTAACAGAGTAAAACAATGATCTATTTACTTACAGAGTCAAGGAACCATAAGCTATAAAGTATGTTTTACACAAGATATAGGAAATCATCATTGATTTTATTAAAATGAATCAAAAGCAAAGCTTACAACCAAGCCTTGACGTCGCAAGCCTTCTCGAAGGGTCCACCTGGTATGTTCTTCAACCATTCACTTTCAAAAGGGTCTCCCAAATGGATGATAACTCTGTCCCTCTCACTCACATGCTCTAACACAAAGCTAAGGCAATCCACAACCAATTGCTAAGTTATCAGCAATTCACACTGCAAACTATCGAACTCACACCAAAGCTAGCTAATTTACTCAATCCAAAAAACTAGATGATTATAGAAATAGGGCGTGTTTTTATAGGAGGAGGAGTGTCTAGAAAATGAGGGAGAGGAAGCTTATCCTCAAGGGAGGTTCTCTTAAAAGTTGAAACCACCATCCTGGAGGAGGAAAGGCGAACTCCCTTGACCCAACAACCAATTCTAGAATCAACCAGAAGACCTACTATTTGAACTAATTTTCCATAGCTGGATCATCACAAGTCATACACTAGGGATAAGCGACAACATCACAATGAAGCAGTGCATTCAGAGCCATCATCATAAGAAGGATCTTGAGGAGTTGCACCAAGCCCTAAAATTCAACCTTCATAGGAAACAAATGTACCCTTGCGATGACATCACGACAATGTTGTGATGATATAGTTCATCATAGAGAATCATCGCAGGAAGAATGGGGTTCACTTGTGACGATGCAGAAACATAGGTAAAAGATTCAATCTTCAGGATTAGAGAGAACTTGCTTAATATTCTTTAATGATTAGGAAGATGTCGACATATTTATTTGATGTATGAAACAGTGGGGATGTTGCTCAGAGATTGACTTTATCCGAGATTAAGGGAGTGAAAAATTACTATCTAACAGATGCCCCCTAAAGCATGAAGCCCGAGAGAGTGGGAGGGGTGAAATTCTTTATGAAATCATCACCGAACCAGAACACCATCGATGAAAACCTATAGGTGTAAGTAGAACTGATACCTCTGATAGTGAAATACATGTAGTCTAGGCATGGGCGCAGCCATCCAAAAGATATATGAAACTTGGTCTGTGGTATGGACGCAACCACCCAGTCGATAAGACCATATATAAAGATAGAGGTATGGTCACAACCATCTAGAAAGCCTCAGGTATGGTCACAACCATCCAATCAAAGAGTCATGTATGCAATCACGAACCAATCCATGCAACCTGAACTTATGTAATCTTAGTCTAGGGTATTGAATCCTAACTGACCATAGTACATTTTCTAATATGCAAATAGATGTGCCAAAGTCAAGCATACTAGAAAATTTCTTGATTACTGGCCAATGATGTAAACTGTTAACAAGTGTGAGAGTGACCACTAGTAATGTCAATGGTTCTTGAGGTACTTCCAATACAATCCAAAAGGTGTGAAGAATGATCTGGAGTTGAACACTCATGGAATCACCCAATTGAAGACCAATGGTGCAAGTTTGTCGTCGAGCGTGAAGAACATGCTATTGAGGCATGCAAGCTCCAAGGTACCAAAAGGAATCTCTAGATCAACTCCCTGGATAATGAGTTGGTGTCGACAGGAAGTGATCTATTGCAGGAGGGCCATAATGTTTTGCTCATCAACTACATGAGACAAGGAACAAGATGAAGATGGGTGAAATTGAGAATCAGATGAGGAGTTAAGGGTGCAAACTGCAAAAGGATTACTGCAAAAAGATTAAACTCCAGAAGGTGATACCATTTTGGTACCAAGGGATTGGAGGTTTGATGGAGACAAAAAGGATCAAATGGAATGAGGAAAAATGAAAAACCCAAACCCCAAAAGGCCAACGATGATGTGGGGATGTCCCAAACCTGACAAGAAGCAAAAGCGTCGATGTTCAAGAGTAACTGGCTACCATAAGTAATGAAGATTTCCAAATTTTTCCCCCACCATTACTGGCGAGTACCGAAATTAATTTTTGAAAAACAAGCTTGAAGGGGATAGCATATGCTTGTGGTATAAGTTTGTCCTTCAGAAAAATCCAACCTAGTAAAATTTTAACGATCCCTAGGGAGGAGAAGCTCAGGGCTCATCGTGGCAATGAGTCCAATGTCATCAGGGTTTAACGAGTCCGACACAAGTAAAACTCAGAGTCTTTTTCATGTTTAGAGAGTTTGAAAAGGACACAGAAAAGAAAACTCTAGGGGGATCCCTTTTCATAAGTTTGTGTCCCTCATGTCCGAAAAGGTAGAAATAATACTCGAGAGAACTGTTTGACCATTTCGATCAAGGAGTACTTTTCATAACTAGTGCTCCTGATATGAAAAAGTAGAAAATTGATCGGAGACATGATGTTTCATAACCTAAAACGAGCTCGAAAATACAAAATCCTGACCATCTTTTCATTTTTAAATGGTCAGAAAAGAGCTGAAAGCAGACTGCCATTTTTATTCCATTTAATGAGTCAAAAAAGGGAAAAATACTCGACAATATTTTCATATTTTACGAGTCGAAAAAGAGCTTAAAGAGGACTCCTGGGAAAATTCTATGGTATGTACCAAGCATGCATCAACCAGAAATCATATCCGTCATACCTGTTCCTGCATAATTAGACAAAGATACACATTAAATTTTAGAAAAACCTAGGTTAAAATACCATACAATCCATAGGAAAAACCCTAGAACTATAGGAAGGCCCATAAACTATAGGAAAACCCAAAATATATAGTTCAAAAACCCTAAAATTTCAAAAAATTTTATATACGGTAAATGGTAAAAAAAAATTTAACATTGTTTCGAGTTTTTAACTTTGGTAAAAAAAATTAACCATCTGTACCTATGCAAATTGGAGGTCGATTTCGATAGCTGGGGTCATCCATTTTGCACGAAACGTTTGCCAAGTAATTATATCGGCCTTGCCTCTATCTTTTGAGTGTTTTTAAGTCTAATTTTATGCATTTTGGTCAAGTTTGGGTGGGTTATTGGTTCCAAAAAATCACCTTGGTCATTGTAGAAGCCCCCGGCGGGTTTGCAACGATCGGGAATTTGACACATGCCAAAATCGACATCATTGCACGAAACCCATGTACCCCTACAATGATCCGGAAAATAGTGAACTGTGAAAGCAGATCATCATAGCTGTTTTAGAAATAGCTGCGTCAGTGCAGCAAACATAAAATTTTAATTTTCTTACACTATTTCAGACTATGAAAAACGCTCAAATAAGTTCTAAGCAATTAGAATTTGCATAAGAAGGGAGTAAAATGGTGTTTGCATGGTAATAATGCAGACATGATGTTGATGACGAAAGAGATGCAATGGACCCACAATTCTTGCAAGTTCTTCAGAACTGCAGACTATTGAAATTCTTCCTCACACCCCTTTTACGAGCGCAACTAGACTTGCTAGAGTTCTTGATTCATTCATGGAACCTGACAGAGGGTAAGTTTATCATTCGTGGTGAGGAGGTCAGGTTTGATGTGACCAACATATATTTCCTCACAGGCCTCTCTCGACGAGGAGAGAGACCCCGCATGGGTGGTGTGTGGGTCCTCGAAGAGTCTCTTGACATGTTGATTGCATGAGCATGCCCGAGGGTAGGTAAATCACCCACAAGTGGGAAGCTACAGCTCCCAACAGTGGGGGACTTGTCATTGCTAATTATATTGTTTACAATCATGAGAGCAGCAGGCTCTCAAGCACAACATGAGGTGAGTAAAACCCAACTGTAGTTGTCTTTAGATTTCGTTAACCCGACCATGTATGACTCGGACATGGGAGTGTCTCTAAACATGAAGAGACAGTTGACCAAGTTCGAACAACGGGAGACCAAGCAGTTTGGATACAGGTCCATCCTAGTACTGCTCATGTTGGAGCAGGTACCATTACTTCAGCTAGAGGATATGGAAGTCCAGTTGTCAGGACCATAATAGACCATGATCACTCGGTGGGACCTAGTGATGCCACGACGCGATGGAGACCAACCAGTATCATGGGGTCCTATCTACATGGAGTGGTTGCATCAACAACAGGTATTTGTCGAGGACTGGCCCTATGCAGGTACTAACTTCAAAGGAGATCCAAACATGCTACTTTAGCATGGAGAGCAGTGGGATGAGAGAGGTAACACGCTTGGTTAACCACCATACTATTTTAGTTTTTATGTTATATTGTTTTTTTGGATTTTAAATCTATATTTCTTAATAATTACATTCATTTTTGCAGAAGTTGGACCTGAGAGACCGGTGGGTCTCGCTCCTATGACGTAGAGGGAGGAAAACATAGAGCTTTCCCTGCCACCCACAGGCAGTGATGTAGAGGAGAAGATAGCCCAGAACTTAGAGGGCTTCACTTGGGGGATCTCAGACTATAGAGGGTTTGAGGAGATCCCCCGATAGTACCAGCGACACACTGCAGGTGTGTTGCGCAGGGTCCATAGACTACTCATATGAGTAGTTCAGGCGGTGGTCTGCTATAGAGAGAAAAACTCACCACAAAGTCACCTAGGTTTACTCTTCTATTGTTTTGAGAGACATGTGTCTCAAATTGTACCTAAACATGTACATTATTATTTTTTGAGAGCCTCAATGCGCCACATGACATATATAGCTATCTATGTTTTATTATTACATCTGAGTACTTGCATGCAATGTTTTTTATTATAAATTGTCTAAATGTCTATCTAATACATGATTTGCCAATGCATTAATTAACATGTTTAGCCTTCTAGGAATGTGTTGATATGTGATAAAATCAAAATTTCTCTTTAGTAAGCAAACGCGCAAATACAATCTTAAAATTTGAGGATCTCTCACACAATAATGTCCATTAAGTTGAAGAACAAGAAGTTGAATGTCCAAATTCACAACCAATGCACGAATATTGAGGTTAACGACCTTGGTCAATAATTCAATGACAGTGTTATATTCAGCAGCATTGTTTGTGGTACACCCTAGACAAACACCTTGAAGGTCTACTAACTCACTTGAGGATCATAGATCACCTATGCCGTGGAGGAAAGATTCTGTGTACTACGACAGGCACCATCAGCGAAACTGATATAAGGTGCACTAGACATCTGCACAAGACGTAAAAAGACATAATAAGCAGCAATAATGGCTACACACTGTGGAGTATCAAAGAAGGTATGTTTCGATGGTTATTTCAGTATCTTTTCATTAGAAGTTATAATCTTTTGCATTAGAAACTTAGATAATAATGAGGATTTATAATGAAACACGTGAGATTAATAGGAAAAGCTGATAATTGTCATTCCTATGTGCAGGAGGGAGGAAAAACGGAGAGCCATCCTAAAGGAAAATACAAAGATAAACTAACTGCTATCCCTTTGACGGGAGACCACGTGCAAACCAGATCAAAACGAACCAACCCAGGAAAGGAAGCGGAGATACCAGCTCGAAGCAGAAAATAAAAGAAGTGACTCAGGATTATCTTAGATGTTGAGGGATCACTATTTTATCTATTTCTATATCTAGATATCTCCGTCATCATCCTTATATAACGGATAGCGTTGTTGGCTAGAAGGGGGACTTTTTATGTAATTTCTTTTAAGAAAGATTAAGACTATGATCTCTATGTTCTGTTGAAGACTTGAGTTACTGTAATTCTACTTCATGCATTAATACAGACTTGGTTACTCTTTTATCTTTGAGCCTGGATCAATCTTAAGCGGTGTACCCCTCGAGGCTAAGGGCCCGACCCTAGAGGACACTTGCTCTTGTACCATTACGCATGGTTTCTGTGTGGTTTGTTTATAGACGTGATCTGGTAATCTGTTGTGCTTTAAGGACGTTTACATTACATTCTTTGTAATGTTTAACTCATTTAATGTTCCTGCAAACAAAACTCTTATTTTGATGTTGTATCATGTTACCAATCCTTTAAGTGTTGATTAATCTCTACACGATACTGTCATTCCATTACAGAGTTTTATGCAATTGTGCTTTAGCATTACAACATTTATCTTGAAAAGTATAATTTCACATGATTATTGAATCCTTGAATGTTACTGTTTTTATCTTGAGATGCAATCATATGCTTTTATTTAGAGCAATAACAGAATCCGATTAAGCACATTGTGTTTCTATGGTTTTAATATTATTTCATCGGTAGTGCTGTTCCATAGTATGTGTACATCTTTTAAGAGCGAAGGATTGATGTTTTGATTGGAGTGATTAAATAGAGTTACAGTTTGACGAGCTTGGTTACTGCTTATTTCAACTGATGTTCCATTTTAATTGTTGTTCCATTTCTGAATTGTTGTTCCATTTTAATTACTGTTCCATTTCTAAATTGTTGTTCCATTTTAATTGTTGTTCCACTTTTGAATCGTTGTTCCATTTTAGTTGTTGTTCCATTTATGAATTGTTGTTCCATTTTAGTTGCTATTCCATTTCAATTGTTGTTCCATTTCAATTGCTGTTCCATTTCAAGATTGTTGATTTGTTGTTTTATTTACTTGTCATTTCCTAAGGATGGTCTTAGGCTGTAGTGAGCATCAGAATCCACTACCTGGCTCCCAGACCTCAGATCTGCTCCCATCAGTTATGAAAGGGATTGGTTATTGCTACCGAACCCTTGGCTGATGTGTTGTTCTATTTCATTGCTATTTCCTTTACTTGTTGTTTCATTTCTATTCATTAAGGATGATCTCAGGTTGTAGTGAGCGCTAGCATCTACTACTTGGATCCCATACCTCGGATCTATTCTCATCAGTTACGAAAAGGATGGGTTATTGCTACCAAACCTTTGACTGATGCAATGCTTGGTGTGATTTAGACTTTTGAAGTAGTTAAGTTGTAGACAAGCATCTATTTACTTTTGTAGCTTTTAAACATCTATACTACGAGCATTACTCTAACAAGTGCTAAGCCTCAGACTGAGACACTCTTTGAAATAGCAAGGTGTTTCTGGATTGACATATTAATGTGAGGTAACTAGAGGTGAAAGAGATCCTTTTTATAGCTCTACATTTTGGTGGCATTGCCGGGGAAAGGGTATAGCCATTTGTTTTTTTCAGGGTAGTGTACAAACCTGCTAGGGAAGAATTGGGTTTTGAAAACGGAAGGTAAGAACCTACGTACGGAGCATGTAAAAGCCCTGCTCCTTTGCCCGCCTTCCTGCAGATTTGCTGCTATATTCTTAAGAAGTATTTAGTAGTTAAATTGAGTGCATGACTAAGAAGAAAAAGTCGGAGAAAAATCCCAAACCTTTACCAAAGCCAGAAAAAGCTAAGGGGTGGGTGACCCTTGGTCGATCAACCTTCATAAACGAAATCTATAAGAAAGCTGAATCTCAGCCTTCAGTAGGACCCAGGAAAGATATTTCCAAACAACCTATTAGTTCCCTTCAGGCCACAGGTTCAACATCTGTAGCCTTTGATGAGGTGCATAGTCAAACTGAAGAACAAGACTTTCAAGAAATTGAAAATTCTATTCCAGAACGATTGCAAGAAGAGAATTTCAGTAATCTTTGTGAAGGAGAAGGGGAAACAGGGGAGACTAGGGAGTCAATATCTCCTCTTAGGATAACTCAGCCATTGAATAGCTCGGACAAGGGGAGTGTGGTAAAAATTATTATTGAAGGGACCCAATCCCCTCAGACATAAATCCCAGATAGAGGAAGTTCTATTAAAACTGTTTCTGTTAAAGACATTCCTCCTCAACCTAGGAATACCCTCTTAGATATTCCGGAAGGTTATTGGCATATATTTGACCCAATGGCTCAAAATCAGCCAAACACCGAAACCTCTACATTACAATACCCCATAGTGGATTTCGCAGCAAATGCCCCTATGAAAGTAATTCCCCTTCAACATATCCCTACATTTCACAGACTTACATCAGAGGACGTGGATGCATTTTTATTTGAATTTTATGTACTGTGCAGGGGATATGATTACACCACTGACCCCAGTAAACTAAAATTGTTCCCCTTTACTCTAAAAGTGGTTGCTTTAAGATGGTTTATGGCATTAGGTGGTGGGGTTATAAATAACTGGGAACAAATGAAAGAATCATTTTTGAAAAAATATCAAGACTACTGCAGGTCTAGAGAACTAAAAGATGAAATATTTCAGATGATAGCTAGACCAAATGAAACATTAGAAGAATATGTGGAACATTTCCAGTATAATCTACAACGATATCCCTATGCATCGCTGCCTTTGCCTAATAATGTGTTGAAAACAACATTAATAAGGGGCATGAAAGAACAATGGATTGAAACATTAAACATTATGGGGAAAGGGGATATTTATCAGGAAATTTTTGCTGACATAATTGATCTATGCATCAGGAGTTCGAGAGGCAGTACATGAATCAAACCAATAGAACATGATCGGTTTGCAAGAGAAAACAAAATCCCATCAGAAGGAGTAACGCGTGTGGAAATTGGAAATTTGTTTGAAAAATTTAAAACTGATATACTAGGAACACTGACTACACAATTGGATGTTTTTCAGGCCAAGCAGAAACAAATGGAGGCAGAACAGAATTTGGCAATCTTCTGCCCTAGGTGCAGGAAGAAGCATAGCCATAAGGAGTGTCCACTAGATACAGTCCAGACATGCGCCATCTGTACAAGGGATCACTCTACAGAAAGTTGTCCCTCATTACCTGGACTGAAAGCGGTATATTAGGAAGTAGAAGAAGAACCAGAGGTAGTATATTTACTCAATCAACATCGTTAGTGGCAGCCATGACAAACTTGTATGTTTTTAGACCCAGCTTCTTCTTTTCAGTATTCGTAGTACACTACTCAATAGTATAATACATGGCAAAGTTAGTTTCATCCCCCATTTCCAAACTGGTCATCACAGTCATATCCGTCTGCAAACCCGTGGCTAAATCAGACAAGCCAATCTAGTTGGTCGAATCCTCCTTATCCCCCACCATACTGGCAAAACAACCCATATCCACCACAATGGACTCCCCCCACTTCACAAGGTTAAGTCTGGCAAACTAACTAGTAGAGACCAACACAACAGCCAGTAGGAAATATTCCTTTCCCTCAACTTACACTGCCAGCTTTACAACAAAACCCCCAATATAATCTGAGACCCCAACTCCCAGCCCAGCCCAATCCCAATCCAAATAACAGACTGATCCAAGCTCTCCAAATTTTAGAAACACCAGAAAAATGACCCGACCAGAGGGAGTGCAATGATCTTCAGCTAAGATCTGGGCGTATTATCATAACAAAGGGAAATAAAACAGTTCAGATTGAAGATCAGTTACCGAGAGAACATGCGTCGCAGGAGGAGGACGTGAACAGACAACAAACTCATAATCAAGAAACCACATCCTCTCCCCCGTTCTCAGAACGTTTACTCATACCTCGACCTATACAACAACGTAATTTTGACATTCTGGGACAATTACAAAATTTGTACATAAAAATTCCATTCCTTCAGGCCATTCAAGACATCCCGGTATACGCAAAAACTATTAAAGAATTGTGCATAAAAAGACCGAGGAGGAATATAATAGATAATCCAAGAGTTCAAGTAGTCAGTACGTTATCTGACTTATTATCAGGAAAGGAAACACCTATTAAGTATAAAGACCCAGGAAACCCAATAGTAATTGTTCAAATTTATGGTCAAACCCTAACCAATGCCTTAGTTGATCTGGGAGCTGCAATCAATATATTGACAACCGCTACTTGCCAAAGAATAGGCATTACATCTGCAAAACCCACCTCCACTCTGCTGGAATTGGCTGATCGATCTGTGGTTAGGTCGGAAGGCATACTACATGATGTCATGGTCTCGGTTGACTCCTGGGAATACCCAACTAATTTTCTGATAATAAACCCTTAAACCCGACTTTATGGACATCCATTGATCTTAGGAAGACCTTGGCTTTCTACCGTTGATGCCTATATCAGTTGTCGGCAAGGGAACATGATCATAACCAAGGGGAAGAATATCAAGAAATCAGTACTATATCCCCTAGCGCAGCCAAGCATCACAATAGTTAAAACTAATAGGCAACCTGTATCATATCTTACTGACAACATTAGATCTCCATTAACTATACAAGAATCACTTGAGTTCAAAGACCAAATAGAAGATGATGCCATCAGTAATTTCATTAGTCAAACTAAACTCACTTCTTGTACCCAGTGTCATATGATAAAAGAAACATTTGATAACAAAGTAGAAGAGGAATCTCTGAAAGATATACATGATCGCACAATCCCTGTCACTTCAGTTTCACCTAGTAAAATTGTGGAAATTGAACCTGGAAAGACCTTAAACATTAATGCTGACCTTACACCCGATCAAGAAACAAAGCTCATCCATATCTTAAGGAAATATAAAGAAGCATTTGCATGGGATTACCCTGATACGAAAGGAATTGACCCTTAATTATGTACACATCACATCTACATAGAAAATGATGCAAGACTTGTTAGGCAGCCTCAGAGAAGACTAAATCCTCATCTAAAAGAAGTAGTCAAAGCTGAGCTTCAAAAAATTTTATATGTTAACTTCATCTACCCTATCTCTGCTAGTAAATGGGTCTCCCCACTTGTGGTGGTGCCGAAAAAGAATGGGAAGTGGATAATTTGCATGGACTACAGGGAGCTAAATAAGGCAATGCAAAAAGACTACTTTCCTCTCCCATTCATCGATCAAGTATTGGAAACTTTGGCAGGGAAGAAATTATTTTCTTTTCTCGATGGCTTCAGTGGGTATAACCAAATACAGATTGCCCCTGAAGATCAGGACAAAACTACTTTTACTTGTCCTTGGGGAACATTCGCCTATCGAGTTTTACCTTTTGGCTTATGTAATGCCCCTGCCACATTCCAAAGAGCTATCCTTGGCATTTTTGTAGATCTAATAAATGAAGGACTGGAAGTATATATGGATGACTTTACTCCATACGGAGATGAGTTTGATCGAGCATTGGAGACACTAGAAAAAGTCCTACAACGTTGCATAGCTACCAGACATTGTTTAAGCCATGAAAAATGTTGCATGATGATCATGGAAGGACTTATTTTAGGACACTATATTTCAGCAGCTGGCATTCAGGTAGACCCTGCCAAAATCCAAATACTTTTGCTTATCCCTACTCCTGCTACTCAAATAGAGGTACGTAGCTTTCTTGGATTCTCTGGTTACTACAGAATATTTATAGAACATTATTCACGTGTTGTTGCACCATTGTATGCACTAACTGGTAATATTGATTTTCTTTGGACAGAAAAATGTGAACGTGCCTTCAACGATCTAAAGAAGCTCGTATCTACAGCCCCAGTCCTTCAGGGATCGAATTGGGATTTTCCATTCTAGATATCATCTGATGCCTCAGACATAACCATTGGAGCGGTCCTTGGAGAGTAGGAGGATAGAAAACCATATGCAATTTATTACATTCGCAGAAATCTATCCCGTGCTGAATTAAATTATACTTTCATTGAAAAAGAATTTCTAGCCGTTATACATGCTGTCAATAAATTCAGACATTACATTACTGGATATCCCGTTATCTTGTACACAGATCATTCTGCTATAAAATATTTAGCAAACAAGCCTATCACAAATGGCAGAATAACTAGATGACTAATTTTATTGAAGGAATTTGATATTACAATCAAGGATCGACCCAGGAAAGAAAACTCGGTAGCTGATTTTCTCTCAAGAATGCCGAAACCAGTCGATGCAACAATAGTTGAAGATCAATTTCCAGATGAGCATCTCTTTGCAGTTGTTGTTCAAACACCATGGTATGATGATGTTGCCAATTACCTAGCAGTAGGTAAGTTACCAAAGCATCTAACCCCTAATGAGCGAAAACAGATTGTTCAGTGAAGTACCAGATTTTCTTTGATTTGGGGCTATTTGTTTCACACAGGGGAAAACATATAAATCGGGAGATGCGTTCAACAAGACAGAATTTTTGACATATTGAAAGCATGCCATGACCAACCATGTGGTGGACATTTCACTGATCACAGGATTGCACATAAAGTATTACACACAGGGTATTATTGGCCCACAATTTTCAAAGATGCAAAGAAATTTGTCCAAGCATGTGACAGTTGCCAGAGAACGGGACGCCCTAGTCAGTTGGATGAGATGCCTTTGAAACCACAACTATTCATCGAGCCATTTGAGCATTGGGCACTTGATTTCGTGGGACCAATCAACCCACCATCAAACCAAAAAACATACATTTTGGTGGCAACAAAATACGTCACCAAGTGGGTTGAAGCAGAGGCCTTTCCCAGAGCTACAGAAGAATCTGTTATACAGTTCCTGCTCCATCTATTTGTACGCTATGGCCTCCGTAGAGAGATAATTACAGATTGAGGGCCATAGTTTGCTGGGAATAGAATAACGACGACACTCAACAATTATCATGTTCAGCAAAAAATTACCACCCCATATCACCCACAGGCAAATGGGCAAGTAGAAAGCAGAAACAAGATAATAGAAACAATTCTAACAAAACCAGTTGCATCACATAGACGCGATTGGGCTACCAGACTACCTAAAGAAATGTGGGCTTATAGAACAACATGGAGAAGCACCACTGGTCACTCACCTTACCAGCTAATGTTCGAAAAACAACCTATTTTTCCCATAGAATTTGAAATCCAGACATTACGAACATCACAAGAAGTTGGTTTAGACTTAACTGAGGCACAAACTAACTGACTACAACAGATTAATGAGCTAGATGATATTAGGCTCTCTGCACTTCAACACACTGCCCTGAGATAGCAGCAGAGAGCTAAATGGCATGATGCTCTCATTAAAAATAGACTCTTCCACGAAGGAGACTCGCCTTTTTTATATGACTCTAGGTTTCAGGACTTCCCCGGGAAACTTCAGACTCGTTGGCTGGGACCATATGAAATTCAGAAAGTACATGACAATGGTACCCTTACCCTGATTACTATTGATGGTTATGGATATACCTTTAAGGCAAATGGCCATCGAGTCCGTCTCTATCACAAACCACTTACTCGGGAGTACTTTTGCCAACAGCTACGCCAAGATTCAGATATGGAGATCTTAGGGGAAGCAAACAAGTCTTCCTCACCTATAACTCACTAAGAAATTTACTTTTGCTTACAATTTGTATATAACTTCTTGAATTATTGTTTTGTACATATCTTTGCAACAGGTTTTGTTACTTCTGTTGTTCCTTTTTTTCCAAAAGGAATAACAATTTTGGTTTTCTGTTGTTCCTTTTTCTAAAAAGAACAACATTTGTGATTTTTATTGTTCCTTTTCCAAAAGGATTAGCAATTGTGAGTTTTGCTGTTCCTTTTCCAAAAGGAACAACATTTGTTATTTTTGTTGTTCCTTTTCCAAAAAGGAACAACATTTGTGATTTTTGTTGTTCCTTTCCCAAAAGAAACAACACTTGTGATTTTTGTTGTTCCTTTTTCAAAAGGAACAACACTTGTGATTTTTGCCTGTTCCTTTTCCAAAAGGAACACCACTTTTGATTTTTGTTGTTCCTTTTCCAAAAGGAACATCACTTTTAATTTTTTTTGTTCCTTTTCCAAAAGGAACAACACTTTCGATTTTCGTTGTTCCTTTTCTAAAAGGAACAACACTTGTTCTTTTTGTTGTTCCTTTTTCAAAAGGGATAGCACTTGTGTTTTGCTATTCCTTTTTGAAAAGGGACAACACTTGTGTTTTGCTGTTCCTTTTTCAAAAGGAACGACACTTGTGTTTTGCTATTCCTTTTCAAAAGGAACAACACTTGTGTGCTTTGTTGTTCATTTTTCAAAAGGAACAACATTTGTGTGTTTTTGTTGTTTCTTTTCCAAAAGGAACAACACTTTTTGATTTCTGCCAGTCTTTTTCCAAAGGAATGGTAGTTGTTTGATTTTGCCGTTCCTTTTCAAAAGGAATAGCACCGTTGATTTTTATTGTTCCTTTCTCCAAACGAACAACATTTGTGAACTATTGTTGTGCCCTTTTTCAAAAGGAACACTACTCATATGATTTTGAAACAACTTGTTCCTTCTATTCTAAATTAAGGATGCTTATTGCTAATGTTCTTTCAAGTCTTTTTGAAAACGGCTATGCACTTATGTGATGGAAACAAAAACACAACATACAGAAATTAGCAAATCATAAATCGCTATCTTTATAAGAGATTGCCCTGAATTGGTGAAAGGACGCAAGGAAAGACATGCTTATTCATCATCTTTTGTTGCCATTGTTCTACTAACTCTGTTCTGATTGGTTATCTGTATCATGATGGTTCTTTTTTTAATATTCTTTGATTATCATTTGACAATAAGACCAAAGGATCTATACCTTTCTATTGGGATATTAAGAATTCTTGCACCATTCCTACTCTTAAGGAGTGTTGAACCACCCTTTGTGTATAAACAGGAAACGCTATTTATTAAAAACAATAAGAAAAAAGAAGGAAGCAAAATAGGGTTTCTAAAAATTGTCAAATTGCACGATAGGAAGTCTCATGACGAGCTGGCCTACCATGATCATTAGGACAGAAGCGAAGTGGCATTCCCACTATGGCCACCACACCCGGGAAATGGTCCAAAAGGTATATCAAACAAATAACCCTTGGAACAGGAGGTCTCAACACGAGCCGGCCTGCCCACTATTCGCTCCTCTGTCGTGAATGGCATTATGACTAACTGGTCACCAAGCCAACATAGTGGCCTACATTTTGACATTACACAACGCTTCTTGGCATACACAAAGGACTATGGTTCTAGGGGTGAAACAAACAACTCTGCCAAGGTTATGGACACCTGTGAGCGGCAGAGCACTGTTAATGGTATTGAATTCGTATTTTTACACTAATAGGTAAGAAGATTGCATCCTCTTGTTTCTTATGCCGTGGTAATTAATTATATAATATTACCCAACCATATAGCACATGACTATATATTATCGCCAATCATTACAGATCTAGTGACAGTGACCACATGAGACTCTCTATTTATGGCAAATGTCTTATCCCCGAACTTCCATCATATCACCGCAGTCCCTTACGTATTAAAGCGATGTAACTTTATACCTCGATTTCAGTAATAGACTGTTTTTGTAAGCATGGAATATTGCCATACGTTGTTCCATAAAGACCTCGCGACAGAACAAATGCTGCTCCTTTATTTGACGGCTGTGACTGCCTATCACATTGCGGGGGAGGAGGTAACCTCATCATTCCCCAGAGCACGTGTCAGTTCGTTATTTGAGAAATTGTGTACTCGGGCACAGCACGACTCAACGGTATTATCTTTTTCTATTTTTGTTTTCTTCTACATGAGCTATTGTTCGAAGCCATTTCCACAGCATATGTCGTAGCATTAGAAGTTGAATGAGTAATACGCCACCAGCTTCTCTACGTTTCAACAAATAGCTGGCATTCCTTTGAGAATTTGCAGTGAAACTATGGGAGGAAGGTTAGTTCGCCGAGAACCGCAAGTATTAACTGTTTCAGCTGCAGTCTGAAGAATCCTGAAGAAAGCAGGATGGTTGACCTATCTCAACCGCCTGAAGGAGTGAAATGAAATAATAGAGATAATTTTTTTATAGAATTTACAGGAAGACTATTCCACAGTAAGAGGAAGGCGAATAGCAGTCATCAATGACATAATAGCAAGAGTCTCGGGACTACTAGCCACTAAACTAATATGGACAATAAAGAAGGAAAGGCTGCAGAAGATTTTTGAAATCTTTCAGGACGAGGGCCAGAGTTTGACAATTCGAGGAAAGGGGGTGCTGCCAGCAACGCTAGGAGGGCCATGGGGGGAATTGGAAAAAATCATCCAAAGCTACATCACCTGTGAAGGCAGAAAAGACGTGGTAAGACCATGACATCTTAAACTCCTAGCTCTCTTAAAACAAAAATGTTCTGTGAATTTACCTGCATTGTTGAATTCACTATTGTATGACATTGCACGAAGTATGAAAAGGGCACAACACGTAGAATCAGTCGTTAGCCACCATGGATTAATTCGGTTGATAGTTAATTATAGTCTCACCCAGTAGCAGAGAAACTGGGAAGAACTAATTACCATCATCAATAGAGGAACAACCACATCTGGACACCTGAAAAAATGAAAACAAGTTGATAGCACACCCCAATGTTCAGAAAAACGGAAGCAGGACACTTGCACAGAAGAGAAACCTGAAAAACGATATGAAAAACAGAAACATGACACTAGTACACCCGAACAACAAGAAAAATGTAGAAAATTGGGAAGGCTAGCATGGCTACGAGGACGGCTGGAGAAGCCCCAAGAAGGCATGAGCCAAGCAATAGAAATCGAAGATGAGCAATCTAGAGAGACATAAATGGAGGAAGAAAACAACGAGGAAGCAGAGTAGTCTATAGAGATAGAAATGGAAGAAGAAACCGACGAGGAAGCAGAGCAGTCTGCAAAGACAAAAACAGAAGAAGAAGACGTCGAGGAAGAAGAGCAGTCTGCAGAGGCAAAAACAGAAGAAGAAGAAGAGGAGGCAGAGCAATCTGCACAGAGAGAAGAAGAAAAGCATGAGCAGTCTAAAGAGGAAGGAGACGAGAAAAAAGAAGCCAAGCAGTCCGAGCAGGAGGAAGGAATGGAACAGCAGGAAGGTATCCCATTAGAAGACCCGTTAGGGAAAGATGAATTGGCCAACATATTGGCCAACATGGGCGAATATGGCCAACCCCTGAGTCCATCAAACCTCCATGCTGTAGAGGAACCCCAGGAGAAAGATGCACCCAAAGAATCGCATGGAGAAGAGGCGGAAGTAGAAAATTTGTCCGTTCATAATGAGAAGGTATCAGAAAATGCTGAGCAGGAACAACCCGTTCCTAATCACAAAGGCACCAGAAGAAAGTCAGGAGGAAATAAGGGGAGAAGAAGAACTAGCCCGAGAAATAACAGATCCAAGTAAGGTTCTTACCCTGGAACAGCCACCTCAGGGAGAAAATCAAGAAGCTAGCCACAGTCCAAACTGCAGTGAACAACCTGCTATTCTTTCTAAAGAGATGATGGAAATAAGGGAATTACGAAGGGAACAATGGACATTGTTGAACATAATAGTCTAGCTTCACCAACAGATTAGGATTCTAAAGGCAAGGCAAAGGGTGATAGGGACTTCAGGGAGAAAACGTCTGACCACACCAGTAAGATCCCTTAAGGGCAAGAGGCGAAGGACCAAAATCCATCCCACTACTCAAAACCCTGAAAAAAGCCAAAATGTTGTTCAAAATGAAGCTAAAAAACAAACTGTTGTTCCAAATGAAGCTGAAGAGCAGACTGTTGTTCCATTTTAAAAGGAACAACAGTGGGCTGCAGTTCATGTTAAAACTGAAAAGGATGATAAAATGGTTTAGACGGAGGCACCACCTTCGGGAGTAATAAGGGTTCTGAACTCGAAGCAGTGCAATAAGAAAGTTCAAGTAAAGCTCCCGGCCTCCACAGCTGCATGGAAGAAGGATCCAAAAATGAGAGCCCTTCACAAACATTTGAAGCAGGCCCAACAAGAAGCAGAAAAGCTTAGGGAGCAAACGGTCCCCCGAGAAAAATATGAAGAACTACAGCAACAACTAAGGAATGTCAACTCATCTGAAAGCCAAGATTTCGAAGGATGGCAAAGTGAACAAGAGAAAGTTGCCAAGGTAACCCATAGATTAGATGTAGTTACTAAACAGATGGATACCTTGTGTTCTCTATACAATGATGTCCTAGCATGTAGAGCCCCTGCCAAGAACTATGCCCTATTTCTAATGGAAAGGTATTTACAATTGAAAATAAAGGCTGTTAACGCAGATGCTCCCATACAAATTAACATTATAAATTATTTTATAAATTGTTGTAACCATTATGGGGTAAAAGTGCAAAGGTTATTGTGCGAATTTTACTTGCATAAACTTGTACTAGAACAAGAGATCGAGCTGAACCCTGGCCCTTTTGTTGGGGACATTCAATTGCAAGCATTTATCTCATTTGCAGTCAATCAAATTAAATGGCTCAAAGCCTAAAATGCTTTTCAAAGACAAGAAAACAGATTAGATCTATGGGTAAGAGCTGAGACTAGGAACCCAGAACAATTATGGAGGAGACATAGAAATCTCATGAGGGCTCCAGGAGCGGTTGAAGCATTAGGACCCATGCATGAAGCAATCATTTGGGAGGGGCTTGAATACTTTTCTTCTATTAAAGACCCTGTTGTTGAAGCAGCTAAATTTCAATATCGAATATCTAATCTGAGCATCCAGCTCAGAGAACCATTTAAGTATGAGAATTTTAAAATTTCTGCCAACCGATTCCCCCTCTATGGCGAAATTGTTTTGAGGGCAGGGCCATCCTGGTTAGGATATAGGTTCCGGAGTCCAATCATTTGGCATCCTGCACCTGGATACCAAGCCCTGTATGAGATGCCTGAGGGCCAGACAGGCCATCTATTTGATAATTTAATTTCACATCACGGTTGTAGGCCCCCACACGAGATTCCATCTCTAGCCTACTCACTCACTGCTTTGCATGTCAACTACAATGTTTCCATGAGGCCATGAAAAAGGGTAAGCTGGGGAGTGTGTGAAGTATCAAAGAAGGTATGTTTCGATGGTTATTTCAGTATCTTTTCGTTAGAACTTATAAGCCTTTTGCATTAGAAACTTAGATAATAATGAGGATTTATAACGAAACACGTGAGATTAATAGGAAACGTTGATAATTGTCATTCCTATGTGCAGGAGGGAGGAAAAACGGAAAGTGGCCATACTAAAGGAAAAGACAAAGATAAACTAAGTGTTGTCCCTTTGACGAGAGACCGTGTGCAAACCAGATCAAAATGAAACAACCCAGGAAAGGAAGCGGAGATACCAGCTCAGAGCAGAAAAGGAAAGAAGTGACTCAGGATTAACGATTTTGCGAATCCCTTAGGATCTTAGATCCTGAGGGATCACTATTTTATCTATTTCTGTATCTATATATCTCCGTCATCATCCTTATATAAGGGATAGCATTGTTGGCTAGAAGGGGGACTTTTTATGTAATTTCTTTTAAGAAAGATCAAGACTATGATCTCTATGTTATGTTGAAGACTTGAGTTACCGTAATTCTACGTCATGCATTAATACAGACTTGGTTACTCTTTTATCTTTGAGCCTAGATCAATCTTAAGCGGTGTACCCGTAGAGGCTAAGGGCCCGGCCCTGGAGGACAGTTGCTCTTGTACCATTACGCGTGGTTTCTGTGTGGTTTATTTATAGACGTGATATGGTAATCTGTTGTGCTTTAAGGACGTTTATATTACATGCTCTGTTATGTTTAACTCATTTAATGTTCCTGCAAACAAAAGTCTTATATCGACGCTATATCATGTTACCAATCCTTTAAGTGTTAATGAATCTCTACAGGATACTGTCATTCCATTATAGAGTTTTATGCAATTGTGCTTTAGCATTATAGAAGTTATCTTGAAAAGTCTGATTTCACATGATTATTAAATCTTTGAATGTTACTGTTTTTATCTTGAGATGAAATCGTATGCTTTTGTTTAGAGCAATAACAGAATCAGATTAAGCACGTTGTGTTTCTATGGTTTTAATATCATTTCATCGGTAGTGCTGTTCCATAGTATGTGTACATCTTTTAAGAGTGAATGATTGATGTTTTCATTGGAATGATTAAATAGAGTTACAGCTTGACGAACTTAGTTACTGCTTATTTCAACTGTTGTTCCATTTTAATTGCTGTTCCATTTCTAAATTTCTATTCCATTTTAATTGTTGTTCCATTTCAGAATTGTTGTTCCATTTTAATTATTGTTTCATTTCTGAATTGCTGTTCCATTTTAGTTGTTGTTCCATTTCTGAATTGTTGTTCCATTTTAGTTTTTGTTCCATTTCAATTGTTGTTCCATTCCAATTGCTGTTCCATTTCAAGATTGCTGATTTGTTGTTTTATGTACTTGCCATTTCTTAAGGACGGTCTCAGGCTGAGCATCAACATCTGCTACCTGGCTCCCAGACCTCGGATCTCCTCCCATCAGTTATGAAAGGGATGGGTTATTGCTACCGAACCCTTGGCTGATGTGCTGTTCTATTTCATTGTTATTTCCTTTACTTGCCATTCCATTTCTATTCATTAAGGATGATCTCAGGCTGTAGTGAGTGCCAACATCTACTACTTGGCTCCCAGACCTCAGATCTGTTCTCACCAGTTACAAAAAAGATGGGTTATTGCTACCGAACCTTTGACTGATGCAATGCTTGGTGTGATTTAGCCTTTTGAAGTAGTTAAGTTGTAGACACACATCTATTTACTTTTGTAGATTTTAAACAGCTGTACTATGAGCATTACTCTGACAAGTGCTAAGCCTCAGACTGAGACACTCTTTGAAATAGGAAGAAGTTGCCGGATTGACATATTAATGTGAGGTAACTAGAGGTGAAAGAGACCCTTTTTATAGCTCTACACACACCAAGCCACACATGCACACACTAAAGCACACGTATGTACACAACAGATGCATGAAAAACTCATGCATAATATTTTTTAAGATAAAGCCCATTCTGAGGTTTATCTAGAGGGTTTCCTTCGTAGTCAATTAGCTCATAGGCCCCTTTCTATAAAATGCATTTCACAATATAAGGCCCATGCCACATAGGTTCGAATTTTCCTGCACCCAACTTATCATTCGCTTGATCGTATAGTAGGACTAAATCTCCCTCAATGAAAGAATGAGGAGTAACAGCTTGATTGAAGCGAGTTTTCACTCTCTTCTTCTATGCTTCAATGGCTAAAGTGGCAATTCGATGGATCTCATCTAGATGCTCTAGGTAAAGAAGGCGCTCTTCTACCGGAGTAGTATTAGGGAGCAATTTGTTAGCTAACTTGAGAGAAGGTATCTCGCATTCAATCAGAAGGGTAGCCTCCAGACCATAAATGAGTTGAAACAGTGTGAATCGGGTGGCATCCTTCACTAACGTATGGTAGGCCCATAAGGCGCAAAACAACATCAAATGCTAATTAGATCTGTACATTCAAATTGTATGCTAAAGTATCACAACCAACAACTTGTTGACAACTTTGACTTGGCCATTGGCCTGAGGGTAATAAGGCGTCAAACTATCGTGATGCAAGCCTAACTGGGTTGTTAACTCATTCATCATATGACCACGGAAATGAGAACCGTGATTAGTGACAATCACCTGAGGGACTTCGAATCGAGTAATCACAGGATTGAATAAGAATTGAGCCATTGTCTTACCGTCATTAGATAATGTAGGCATCACCTCAACCCATTCTGTAAAATAATTGAGGGAAATGATAATATACCCATGCCCCCTAGTTGAGCAAAGGTTATAGGTCATAAAATCTATGCCCCATTTGGAAAAATGGTCGATGGTAATGACAAGGTGCAAAGGGGATAGTGGCGCACGCATCTTCTGTTGGTAAATTTCGCATGTGTGACAAGAACGGAAAACAAGAATACAATCCTTAAAAATAAAGGGCCAAAAATAACCAACGCAAAGGATTTTTTGGGTAGTAGCATATCGAAACATGTGACCACTACAGGCACTAGAGTGGCAGTCATTCAAGACTCATTCAACTTCTTTGAATGTCAAATAATGGCAGAGAATTGAATCAATGCCAAGACGGTACAGGCTATGCCCAATAATACGATAAGGCTAAGAATGATGATGAATATGTCATTGAGCACCCTTAGACAAATCGGGATTGAAGGAAGACATTTGGAGGTAGAAAATAATGTCATCATACTAGGAATCAAGGGTACTAATCAAGAAAAGGGTATCGTCTGGAATGCAATCCTCTAACTGAGAGGGAGCGGTAGCAGATGGTAGCGAGAAAATAAATTCAGTAAAGACAATGAATTTCTTGGACTTGGCAGTAGTAAAATCCCAATCGAACTCTTGAAGGATGATGATCCATTTTGAGTAGTTGCCCCCCAGTAACTGATGTGACAAGATGTACATCATCGAGTTGCAATCGGAAATCACTGTCATCGTGCACAACAAAATATAGTGATGGAAACATTGGACATCGTGAACGACTACCAAAGCGAGCTTCTTGACATAATCATATCAAGTCTCAGTTTCAAGTAGGTTGCGACTAAGGTAATAAATAACATGCTCAGAATCATCATCGTCATCTTGAACCAAAACCATTCCAATACTATTGTCGGAAACAAAGAGATAAAGAGTGTAGTCACGATGGTAATCAGGTGGATACAATAAGGGAGTAGAAACAAGGAGTGTCCTGAGTTGTTGGAAGGACTCTTGGGTAGTGCATCCCAAACAAAGGGAGTATCACACTTGAGGAGTCGCGTATAGCCTTTAGCAATCTCGACATAGTTCGAAATAAAACAACATAGGAAGTTGGGTTTTCCCTACAAACTCTACAATTGCTGCAAAGAAACAGGAGGAGGGAGATTTAGTATATCTTCAACTTTAAAGGGATCTAAATGAATGCCCTCTTTAGAGATGAAAAACCCAAGAATTTTGCCAGATTTGACACAGAAGACACATTTATGTGGACTAAGACGAATACGGTAATGTCGACAGTGAAGAAAAATCTCGCATAAGTGGCTTGGATGGTTAGATCGTTTAACTGAATGAGCCATGAGGTCATCAAGATATGGATAGACAATATGATGAATGTCATGAAATGTGTAATACATTGCTTGCTGGAAGGTAGTAGTGACATTTTTAAGGCCGAAAGGAAGCTTCCTGTAAGCGAAGGTACCCCATGGGTAGATGTAAGCAGTTTTGTGTTGATCCGCAGGTGAAATATTAATATGGTTGTAACTATAAAAGCCATCCATAAATGAGTAAACCTCACTTCTAGCACAATTTTCGATGAGTTGGTCAGTAAAGGGTGTAGGATAATTATCCTTTGGACCCGCATGGTTGATGTCACGGTAATCAACACAAACCCTAATAGTGCCCTTCTTTTTGGTCATAGGGATAGTATTAGAGACCTAGTTAGTTAGTGGGATAGGGTAAATAAACCCTGCTTTGAGAAGTTTTTCAACTTCTCCCTTAATAGCCATGACTTTTCTTGGGTGCACGAGGCATAAATTTTGTGTAACAGGCTTGGCATCAGGATACATAGGGATCTCATGTACCACAATACTAGGATCAATACTAGGAATTTCTTCATATGACCAGGCAAAAACGTCGCGAAATTCTCTTAAAAGGTTGATATAAAGCTGAATCTCCTCTGGAGTATAGGTAACTCCAATGTGGATATTCTCAACAATCCTTGGTTTGACAGAAATGTCGATGGGCATCGTTTGCGTAATATTCCCCATGTTGCCTTCAGAGAAAACATTGTGAATCTGAATAGGCATTTGAAGGGTCTGAGAGGGGACACGGGAAAAAAACTTCTCTAGATAGGTAGTCATAGCACCATGGCTTGTGAGAAACGAGGAGCGATGGTGATGATCGAATCAAGGATGTTCCTCGAAAGACATAATCTCTAAAATCGCTTCATTAGAAGGAAAGATTTCCTTCAATGGATCCAAAGAAATACTATATTTGAGCCAAGGGTATGTACATACGTGTCGAGAGGCCTGTTTGATGGAGCAGCATCGGAGAATGAAGCTAATGTGGAAACAATTTCTAGATAGTTGAGCTCGACAGGACTCAACGTCATGACATCACCCGAAGAGTCTACGTGATCACTGGGAGGGACAACCCAAGGATCAGAATGGATAGAAATCATGTTAATGGGAGCGACATTAGGGGGTGGGAGTGAAAAGAAACCATAAGGGTAGGATCTTTGAAGAGTCCAGAACCCACACTTTCATAGAGGATGGAGGTATTCTCTAGAAATGGAAAATTGCAATCCAAAGAAGAAGAGGCGAATAAGGACAGTTGATCAACCATGACAATTTTCCCTTGATGGGGAAAATGGAGGACAAGGAAGAGAGATGAAGCCACAGCATGCATGGCATACATTCAGCTTTGACCTAATAGAAGGTTGTAAGTCAAATTTGCATCAACAACTTCGAATTCAACCTCAACTATCTTCCCTTCTAGAGTGATGGGCAAATGTGGGAGGATACCGAAAGGATGGGAGTATCTTCCATTAAGGGCTTCCACAGTATTAGGAGATTGAATCAATGTCGGGGAACCAATAGCCTTCCAAAAAGCAATAGACATGATGCAAGTGGAGGCACCCTCATCAATAATAGCACGATGAATTTTCTTCAAGTTAATGATGACTTGAATGAGGAAAGCAATCTGATGAGGCGATCGAATTACATGATTGTCAAGATCGAAAGTGATCAAATATGAATCGGTTGGGTCTATGCCACCAATGGCTAATAAAAGAGAATTCCTTTGGGAGGGACAACTCTAGAGGACTTCCAAAGTGGACATAGCTGAAGGGGCTTGGGCTAAGTCCTCAAGAATGCTATAGTGTTGTGCGGCACGAGCATTAGGGTTGTAAGAAGATTTCCAGAGCACCCCTTTTTTAGGAGTTCGAATGACTATCTTGGTACTAGGTCGTTCAATATGGAGAGGTCCAATACTGGACGAAGCAACACTTGAAGGGACTTCTAGTTCCTTTCTGGTGGGTGGAGGATATTCTTCTGATCGAGTATTGATATGAATGGCAATAGTCCCAGCCATGAAAACTTGAGAGCCAAAAGTGGAGGACTAAGGTTGATCAACCACCATTTGAGTCCGTTAAGAGGGAAAAGGCTCTTTGAGCACAACAGGAGTTCTAGGAGTCCCCTTAAGCAAACAGCTAACCTCAGACCGTCTAGGACAGTCTTTAGTATAATGATCCTTTTCACAGATGAGACAAGGGTACCTGGGATTGCATTTGGTGCCATCATCGGTTAGACACTTAAGAGTGTCCTACTTTGGTGGATCGAATTTATTCTTTCCTTTCCCCTTTTGTTACCTTCCGAAGCTTTATCTGTTGTAGTGGACTAGATGACATTGACTTCCGAAATTTTACTAGTATTAGATGGGGTATGAGAAGCATTTTCATTTGGAGCAATAAATTTTTTCTTCGTAGGGGCTAGAAGAATTTTGGGACGATGAACTGACAAAACCAATAACGCTATTGATGGATGGTGTTGACAGAGCCTTAGTAGTTCTAGGTCATGGAGCATTAGGCAAATAATCATACAACATGTTGGATTGAGAATAAATCAATTCAAGATACTAAGCACGCGTGATATCTTGCTCTTTAGTAACACATGTCCCCATGGGAATATCATGGTCTATCAGAATGACAAATGAGGTTGTAAACCAGTCAGTTAGAAGTTGACTAGGGATCTAGAACTTAATCAAAGGATGCCACCTTCTCCATTCATGAATGTGATCAAAGATGTGTGTTGCCATGCCCTATTTCAAAGATGTAAGGAGGTGTGTGCCCATTTCAAAACAAATCGGTAACTGAAAGTGAGTAAGAAATGCCATTGCAAGTGAGTTGAAATCATGGAAATTTCCACAAGCAAGCTCAATATACCATTTTATGGCAGAACCAGTGAGAGTCTATTGGAACAGACGGGGCCAGATAGAATTGTCAATCCATGAGTTAGATGAGAACCAGAGGTGATAATTCATGACATGAGCTTGACTGTCCTCTTTAGATTTATTGTCAAATTTGGGACAATCACCAAGAATTTTGGTCGGAAATGGTGGCCAATATGGATTATGAAGGATTGGATCATTTGTCAACGTGGACACATCAGGTACCTCCAAGGTTGCCAGGAAAGGTAATTGAACATTAAAGGACATCATAGGCTTCTGATAAGAGCTAGCATTAAGGTTCCATCTAGCCCCTTTCTTCCCCCATTGGTTTGGCCCAGAAATATTTTTCCCATAAGGGTTTTGTCCGTAAGGGTTCTGTCCATGGGGATTATAAGTATAACCAAATGATTGACCTGGGTTTTTATCACCAACAACCCATTCATTACCAGCTTGACTGATAGGAGAAACATAAGGCTGCTGAAAAATTTGATAGGGATTGACCTATGGTTGCTGGTAATTTTGATATAGAGCAGCCTGAGGTTGCCCTTAGGGTTGCTGAAGTGCTTGGAAAATGTATTGCGACTAAGCTCCAAACTACGCCTGAGGCCCATGATGCATTTGGTAAGTAATTTGGCTTTGAAATCCAACTTGAGTTTGGAGACCAGGTTGTTTTTGGAATCTAGCTTGGGTCTGGAAACCAGGTGGGGCTTGAGAAACAATGAGTGCTTGAGTGCTTGGATGACTAGGAGATAGATTAGCTTAATCAGACAGATGTCCTTGCTGAAATTGAGGTTTCCCCATCTGGCTAGAAGGCTAGCCTTATTGGTATTGAGGGTGACCTATTTACCCAAAAGGTTAGGCTTGCTGGGTAATAAAATTGACCTTGTTCAAGCTGAGGCTGGCTCATTTGACCAGAGGGTTAAGCTGGCTAGATAGTAGGTCAGCCTTATTGAACCTGAGGTTGGCCTACTTGTCCAGAAGGTTGACCAGGCTAGACAGTAGATTGGCCTTGCTGGCCAATGGGTTGGCCTGACTGGAACTGAGGCTGACTGAGTTGACTAGAAGGTTGCCCTAAGTAGATAAAGGAGGAACGTGTGAGGGCTGAAGGTTGCCCCTGTAAGGGTTGTCCTTGTAGGCCTACGGGTTGCCCTTAATAAGATTTCCCTTGATATGGCTACCCTTGATACAACTGCCATCAATACGACAATCGTTGGAAAGCAGAAGGTTGCCCTTGGCCACCATGATAAGTGGTACAAGCCTGGACAACAAACAATGGAACAAAAACCTCAACCATGGATTGAGGAGGGAGGGACCCAGTATGATAATACGAGTCCCTCAAGAATCATAATAATGTAACGGATTTTTTGGATCTGGGTTTTGGAGAGCAAACATGTATTACTCATATGTCCACCTTGCTAGAATGAAACCAGAAGAGAGAAAAATACTACCTGTGGGATTTACGACTCTAGATGCCGAGGTTGAAGGGCCACCACTAACGGGACTGACTGAGGGCCCAGCAATAATGGTAACCACCAAGGATGCAACAACAACACTAACAACAGGAGCTATAGAGGCCACACGGACAGTAGGTATGGATGGAACTGACATTTTGGAAACATTGTTAATCTGAGGTACAAAAGGCTTTGAGGTCGGGGCTATAGTACAAGACCACATAGAACTCGATTTAAGAGAGATGGAACTCATGATGTCGAACAAGGCACAATAGCATTGGGGAAATGTCACACAAGAGGGGCAATGTGAAAGGGGAATTCATCCATGGGTAGAGGAATTTCTCCACTTGACACAAAGGTATCTTCACTGGTTACGGGTGTCTTCTCATCCATGTCGAAAGAAGACATTGCAACTAAAACACCAGGGGGGGTAAACGAGAACTCCTCTTCTGAAGGTTCCAAAGGGGATTCCAATTGATATCATAAGATTCTCATCCTAGAGCTCAAGAGTCAAGAAGTTCAACACTCAGGATGATAGGAAGGGTATCACTAATGGCTGATACCTTAGAAGCGACAGGGGATGCAGAGCCTTGGTCACTTGGTACAGGATACGGGATCAGTGATTCTGCAAGGATGATTTTACTCAAAAAATCCTGGGAAAAATAGATAATTGAGCAGGGACAACGCGGCGTGAACCAAAAACATAGTCAAGATTAACAAGGAAAAATGTGAGCATGGTCAATTAAATTTTATGATGTAGGAAAAAAACCTGACCTTTTCATATTTAAAGAGTTGAGAAAAAGGACAAAAGATGACTGTAGTCACCTTCGAATATTTAATGAGCCTAAAAGGACATGTGTTCAGAGGATCCTTTTCTTTTAAGGAGTCAGAAACAAATGAAAGTGACTACTCTGGAGTACTAGACAAGAGTCTTATTAGACAAACCACAAAACTGCCTATACACCTTGGTAATCAAATGAAAGAAAAAAATGACCAAGGACTTTCTATACAGTAGTAAATCTTCTTGAATGCTTTGTTCAATGCGTTGCACTTCGTAAGGCAGCAAACTTGACTTCCTATTGATGTAGGATGATAACCTAGTGGGGTCTCCCGATATATAGTCGACCATACGAGGAGCACAAGTCCATACTAGCAGCTATTGAATCACAAAAGGAGGAATCACCCACCTTAAGCGAAAACAATAGTGACTAGATTCAACGACGCCGGAGCACGTCTCTAGCCTAGACCTCTAGATAAATGTGCATTAAGTTCCAATGCGTTGTTAGGTTCATTCAATTGATTTTAAGAGTTAATCTTGGATTAATTCTCGATTTTCAAGCCCTATCATATGTATTTCAATAATCCCTAGGATGCAGCTACAATGAGTAAAGAACCAATTGTTTTGATGAACTAGCTAAAGGAGGGTAAAGAGTTCATTCCAAGCAAACGCAAACCAAGACAAGCAATTATAAGCATTAAGAAACACAATGCATCAATACACTTATCTCACAACTACTAATGACATATTTGTACTTTTTCTTTCCAATTTTTCAATTTTGAAAATTCAGTAATGCAAATGTGCTTTCACTTTCGTATCTTGTATGAATGCAATATCTTTTATTTTTGGAATTTTAATAACAAACAAGCAAGTGTAAACCTAGCCGATCCAAACAAATGTGATCTATGTTTGATAGAGTGGAAATAAAATCAATATAAGGAATTGGCTCAATTACCAAATGCTAAAGACCAATCAAAAAGAAAATCAGCAGTAAAACAACCTCAAACAAATCAAACAGATGGTTGTGCACGAATCTTGGACGGATGGTTGACCCAAACAAATGGCTTCTTGACAAAACCTTTAACAGAGCTAGGTCACATGGTCTAAAAAGACAAGATTGACTCAACGAAACCAAAGAGAAGGTGCCTTCACCAAAAGCAGTCAAAACAAGTTGATGAAAAATAAGAGACAGCAATGGGGCAAGCAGCACTGGTTGATTCAGGAGGTAAAGTGGTAAAAACAACATCTATAGGAATCGTTGCAGGGCTCTAACTAGCATCCTGAGATGAAAAGTAAATCGTTGCAAGCACAAAGTTGGCAACTGGGCAACGTCATCATAGGTGTACACCTATCTTCTGTGACAGTCTGATTTCAGGAATCGTCGCAACTGTACGATGGGATATCTGCAATGTGTAGGTTTACTAAAGATGACAGGAATGACATCATCGTAGCTATTAAGATATCAACATCGACAATCTCAATTAAGACAAAAAAATAGTAAAAACACCTAAAGGATACTAGACTGATCTTTCATACAGTAAGAGGGACTCCCAAATTGGCACAGGTAACCCAAAATACTGATTGCTTGGTCCCAAAGTCAAGAGACACTATACCAAAAACAAATTAAGAGAAAACAAGGGAAAAACATAGTAAGGACTCAGCAGTATGGTCACCAACTTGTGATGTAGGAAATGTTCGCTCTGCAGATAGAGGCAACCCCTCTAGCCCTAGAGTGGGTCTAGTCACAGCAAAACAAAACAACAACTAATTTCCTTAAACAGTGACTGCTGAAAGATCCTACCTCAAACTAGTGTTCGATGAAGCTTTTGTTGTACTGCTTCCGCTATCGTTTCCTTCTCCTCATTGAGCAATCCACCTTAAACAACACAAGAGAAAAACATAACACGTAACATAGTACAACAATGATCTATTTACTTACAGAGTTAAGGAACCATAAGCTATCAAGTATGTTTTACACAAGATATAGGAAATCATTATTGATTGTATTAAAATGAATCAAAACCAAAGCTTAAAACCAAGCCTTGACATTGCAAGCCTTCTTGAAGGGTCCAGCTGGTATGTTCTTCAAGCATTCACTCTCAAAACGGTCTCCCAAATGGAAGATAACACTCTCTCTCTCATTCACATGCTCTAACACAAAGCTAAGACAATCCACAACCAATTGCTAAGCTATTAGCAATTCACATTGCAAACTATCAAACTCATACCAAAGCTAGCTAATTTATTCAATCTAAAAAACTAGTTGATCATAGCAATAGGGAGTAATTTTATAGGAGGAGGAGCCTCCATAAAATGAGGGAGAGGGAGCTTATCCTCAAGGAAGGATCTCTCAAAAGGTGGAACCACCACCCCAGAGGAGGAAAGGTGAACTCCCTTGACCCAGCAACCAATTCTAGAATCACCTAGAAGGCCAACTATTTGAACTAATTCGTTGTATCTGGATTGTCACAAGTCATACACTAGGGCTCAGCGACGAAATTGCAAGGAAGTAGTGCATTCAGAGCCAACATTGCAAGAAGGATCTTGAGGACTTACATTGAGCCCTAAAATTTGACTATCGTAGGAAATAGATGTACCCCTGCGATGACGTCGTGACGATAGAGTTTGTCACGGAGAATCATCACAGGGAGAATGGGGTTCACTTGTGACAATGTAGAAACATAGGTAAAAGGGTCAATCTTCAAGATTAGAGAGCACTTGCTTAATCTTGTTGAATGATTAGGAAGACGTGGACATATTTATTTGATGTATGACACAATGGGGATGTCGCTTGGAGACTGACTTTATCCGAGATTAAGTTAGTGACAAATTACTGTGTAACAATCTCATAAACATAGTTGGTGCATTACATAGGCCAAATGGAATCATCTATCTTGGGAAGGGAGTATCTATTCTTCAGCATGATTTTGTTCAACACCTTGTAATCTATATACATCTTCCAATTCGTATCCTTCCTTGGCACAATGATGATGGGTGATGTACTTGGTCAAATGACACCCTGTTCTAGTAGTTGATGCAATCATTTCTTCACCTCAATTACTTCTATTATGGACTACCTATACAACACAATATTCAACAAGGGGTAGTGTGACAATACTTGCAACTCATGTTTCGCTTCTCTCTTAGGTGGTAGCCCTTTGGGCTCTTGGAACACATCCTGGTATTCTTGTAACAACTCCTCCAATTTTTGTTTATGTTTCTTAGTACACCCTCCCAGGGATGCCTTGCATATTATTGACACCTCCTCAATCATAAAAATAATAAAACATACTTCTTGCTGGAACTAATCAATTTCTTGGCTTTGTTGGCACTTACTAGTGAAATTTTCGACTTCCCTTTGTGCAGATTGATGATGAACGATTTTCCATCATTTATGAGCTACTAATTATTATCTATCCTCATGAATATTTCATCATACATGTACATGTATGGACTCCCAAACATGACTCCACATACATCAAGGGGAACCAAATCCAGATCGACTTCATCAATAAAATCAACATTCATAGAAAATCTAATTTTGCATTGTTTTGTTATCTTCAGCTATGCATCCTTATTTACCCATTATAGTTCATATGGGTTTGGATGATCAGGAACTTCTAGCCCTTACCTTGTGACCATCTCTATTGCAATGATATTCAACTATGATCTCGAATCAAAGCGAGTATCAATCTTTGTCTTCTTCACCTGTTTCTTTATATGTAAGAGTTTGGTCATTTCTTCCCCTTCTCGTTATTGAAGGAAACTCAAATTCACCTCCTTCTGTACTAACATATAAATGATATTCTCATTGACATCTAAGATGCTTTCAACTTGGTTTCTTGAATTAGTGGTGTCACATGGAATTAGTCGATCTTGCGGACAAGACAGACCTTCCCAGAATCTAATGAAGACCTAATGACAAACAAACCAACCAGACACTATCTTTCTCTAAATGCGCTTTATAAATAATAACAAACAAATGTGTTTAAGGGCCTACCTCATGTCCAACGCAAGTTCGGAAATGCCTTCCCTCCTTTGATCCAAGTAAGTTCCTTCGTCGCAAACCTGCAAGCACAAACAAGGAAAACGATTAAATAGCACCTGAATATCCAATATTATAGAACATATTTAACATGAAAGTCAAGGAGTCCATGAAACAAATAGCATAATATACTTGTTGAGAAAAATGAGCTTGATTGTATTAATTCAAAAGGAAAGAACCTTACAACCTTTTCCTTGACGTTGTACAAGCTCCTTCCAGGGTCCAACAAGAAGTCTCCTCTACTTTGACAAGCTTAACTCACTCCCTAATGGGGCCAAAAAGGTATGTGATCTCTCCTCTTAAGCTCAAATAGGAAGTCTTGATTTCACTAGCATTTACTCTCAAATGTTCAGCTTCTAACCTCCCAAGCCACTGACCCAATGCCTCAATTTCTAGTGCAATGGAGATCAGTTACCAGGTCCTCCTTCAAAGGGATAGAGTCCTCCTTCAAAGGGATAGCTCCTCTTAACAAGGGATTAGTTCCTCCTCTTATGGGATGCATGAACCACTTGGAGCGAACAATCCACGTAACAAATCTTTATAGAAAACTCTAGAATTAACCCAAGATGAGTTTTTTAAGATAAAAATTGCGCCTTTTGACTTTCACAGGGGTACGCACCCTCCCCTTTACATACAGAGCATATAAGTACGCAGATATCCTGAACAAAAGGTGCGGGCCCACAGGAAAAAGTGAGAGAAAGTGTGGAACCAGAGTTACATTGCTTTTTTGATGTCTTTCTCTCATTTCTAAAGATTTTTTTGAAGAGCTGAGGTTTGAGACTTGCTTAGGAAGCTGGTATAGGTGGTGATAGACCCATACCGACTGAAAATAATCAAGGTGACGATATTCTTGTGTAACAGATTGCCCCCTAAAGTGCGAAGTCTGTAGTATATGAGGATTTTTTCATTTATCATATAGGAAGAGTGAAGTGCATTATCATTTCGAGGATCATCTTGTGGAGAGCTCGGTTGGAACCTGTAAAAAGATTCAATGCAAAATATATATATGAGATTATATCATCGCTGAGGTAGGCATTCCCATACTCAGATAGAAACTGACGAGAGACTGAAAACTGACTAGAAGACTAACTACTGCTCTGATATAGGAACGATCTCGTAACACATCATAAGTACAGACACATGTGGACACAGTATGGACGCAACCATCTTTTTATGAATAGTCCATAATATAATGAATACAAAATTCCTCGCAACTTGGATGGTGGAAAATAGATCCAGGGTCTTCATTTCTACGTCCCGAAATAGTACAATTCTATCCATGCGATTGAATGTGTCGAATTTGAACATGGTAGAAACCACTTGATTACCAGTCAATGATGTAAACTGTTAACAAGCGTGAGAGAAACCACCAATAATGACAATGGCTCTCAAAGTACTCAGCACAATCCATGAAATGTGATAAGGTGTGTTGATGTCGAACATGTCATGGAATCCTTTGATCGAAATTCAATGATGTAAACTGTCGTCAAAGGCGAGAAACCTACCATTGAGGCATGCAGATCTCAAGGTACTGACGATTCCTAGATCATCTTTCTAGGTAATGAGCTGAAGTCGATAGAAAGCGATCCTTCGCAGGCAAGCCCACGACACGAAATCATAGATCAAGTTGAAGAAATTTAGTTGCAAGGACTGACTCAGGGATGGTCAAGATGGATGACAGACATTTTGTAGATGAATGGGTTATTTGCACTGAGCTCTTGAACACATAACGACATGACAGATGGTTTGGTGATGATTGACCCAAAGTTAATACCCAGAAAATGACTGAAGACTTTCAATATGGTTTGATAAACTTGTTAGGTAAAGGATTTCCCAACCCAGGTGAATGAAAGTGTCGTGTTCAAGAGTGGTTATAAAGTATGACAAACAGACTCACTTTTCTCTCTTTTCCCCCACCATTTCTAGCAAGTACCTCTTTATTTTTTACAAGCTTGAGGAGTAACATATGCTTGATTATAAGCTAACCCTTTGGGTGAGTCGAACTAGTTTAAAATTAGAACCCTAAGAAGGAGTGGTCTGTTCCTGTTTGTATAACAGGTCCTTACTGTCGAAATTTAACGAGTCATATCAGGAGAACTCGACGTTTTTCATTTTAGAGAGTCTGAAAAAACTTAAGAAAACTCCAGGGTTTGACTTTTTTGTAAATTTGTGTCTCCCAAGCCCGAAAAAGTATAAAAAAATACTTGAGAGAACCACTTGATCTTTTACGACCAAGGAGTACTTTTCGTTATTAGTGTCTTTGACGTGAAAAAGTAAAAAAGTGACCAAGGACACATCGTTTTATAACCAATATCGAATTTGAAACAACAATTATCCGGCAATCTTTTTATGTTTTTACGGTCGGAAAAGAGCTGTAAATGGACCGTCTTTTAATTCCGTTTTAACGAGCTTAAAAGAAAAACCTCGGAAACCTTTTCATGTTTTAGGAGTCAGAAAAGAGATTAAAGGTGACTCTAAGGTTTCACTTTTTCGTAAGTTTTAAAGAGTTTGAAAAAATGATAAAAATGTACTCATATGGCCGACTTTCAATTTAATTTACGAGTAGGAAAAGATGGGAAGAACTCAGCATTTTCATTTGTTTTATGAGAGTGAAAGATAGCGTAATAATCTTGGGATTTTCATGAGTTTAATGAGTCTTGAAAATAGCTGAAATTGACTCGAGATAGGTTTCATTTTCACAAAAGCTTGAAACAGAGAAAAACTATGCTTCAAAGTAGTTTCATTTTTACACAAGCTTGAAACAGAGAGAAAATTGTGCTTGATGCCCCCTAAGCGTAACTGCTAGAGCGCATGCCCCCCAGCTTCATTTCATTCAACTAATACATTAATTAATAACTGGATGGAATGAAGGTTCAGTTACGAGATCATTTGAAAGACTCGACCTAAAACTGTAAGAAAATTATGCAAAAAACTGAAAAAAAAAAAACCTAAATATACAAATTATCATTTATGAGATCTAGTCAAACTCTCGACTCAATTAGAGGAGGATTTGTTTCATTTTTTAACGAGCTTGACACAGGAAAAGAACGGTGCTCGGATTCGGTTTCATGTTTACGCAAGCTTCAAACAAAAAACTATGCTTGTTATAAGTTCGCATGCCCCCAGCATAATGACGCAAATCAAGGTACATGCCCCCCAAGCTTCATTGCATTCAACCAGGTGGATGAAATGAAGGTTTACTTTCGAAATCTTGGAAAGACTCGTGGGAGTTGTTTCATTTTTTAGTGAGGTTGACAAAGGAAAAGAATTATCCTCAAAACCCTTGTTTCATTTTTTAAACGAGCTTGACACAAGATAAGGAACTATGCTCATAACTACTCTCTAAAATCTACCTAACAAGGAACTATACTCTAAAAACCTTGATTCATTTTTTTAACGAGCTTGACACAAGACAAGGAACTATGCTCACGACTACTCTCTAAAATCTACCTATATAACCTATCCTTGTTTCATTTTTTAACGAGGTTGACACAAGACAAGGAACTATCCTCGAACCTGATTCATTTTCTAACGAGGTTGACTCAGTAACAAGAACTTTCCTCACACCTGATTCATTTTTTAATGAGGTTGAGTCATGAAAAGAACTGTCCTCACAACAACCTGTTTCATTTTTTAACGAGGTTGATACAGGAAAAAACTATCCTCACACCAACTGATTCATTTTTTAATGAGGTTGACATAGGAAAAGAACTTTCCTCGAAACAACTGATTCATTTTTTAACGAGGTTGACACAGGAAAAGAACTATCCTCATAACAGCCTGTTTCATTTTTTAACGAGGTTGATACAGGAAAAAACTATCCTCGCACTCACTGATCATGGCTTCCAACTGGAAGAAATGCATGTCAATGGACACACCTTGATCATGGCTTCCAAGAGGTCTTCATATGAAGGAAGAATATTTCTCTGGAAGGAACACATGTCCAGGGACTCAAAAGGGATAAGAACATCGCGTTCAAGTAATCCCATAGAGTTTTCCATGTCAATTACTGGATCTAAATCAAAGGAAGATGAGAAAATAGTGAGAGGCTCACTTACATCGGTAACTGAAAACATGGGACCAGTTGCCACATAATTAACCCGTGGCGAGTTAGATGCCACTTTAGAATCAGGAACATTTAGGGTTGTCATATTATTGGGAGTTGAAACAAGGTTAGGGAACGAAAGCTGGTCTAAAGTCACAATATTTCCATTGTGAGGGAAAGACATCACGCGAAAGAGTGTCGATATGACATCTTTCATTTCATAAACATAGTCTCTCCCAAGGAGTAAATTGAAATCCAAGGGACCTCAAACTACCATAAGATCAATACAGGCAGTTTTACCTTCCAAGGTAATAGAAAACTTAGGAAGGATCCCTAAAGGTTCACTAATGGTTATGTTAAAAGCTTGCAGATTCTGCGTAATAGGCACAAGTTGAGGGGAACCCAAAGCTTTCCAAGCAATTGAGGATAAAATACTACCAGAAGCACTTTCATCTACCTGTGTGCAATGCATGTCCCTACCACCAGCCTTGACAATGATTTGGAAAGGGATGGAGGAAGGAAGACAAGGTTCTGTCAGTCTATTCCAATCAAAGGAAAAGACCTCAGTACTTGGAGGGGGTTCTGTAGAAATAGGTGAAATGCCCCCCGACGTAGAGGAATCTGATGTAACAAAAAGAACCTGAGCGGTATGAAGTTCACTCTCTAAAGGGAAAGTGGGATCGATCGAATGTGAAATTGAATCAACCACTTGATCAAGTAAAGGATCATCAACCTAAGTGACATGAGTTTCACTCTCCAATGGAAAAGTGGGATCGACTGTACTTGAAATTAGATCAATCACTCTGTCAGTTGACGGTAGGTTGGGTAAAAGTTTATGGTAACCAGTTGGAAATTCTTGCTGTGGAATAGTAAGGTTTTCCAACAATTTTGAGGCTTCATCCATGTGAGGGAAAATGTGAGTTTGATGAATCCCTTTGCATAACTTACAAGGAAACCTAACTTTACCCTTTTTCCCAGAAACCTGTCTATCACTGGTTGATGGATCAATGGAAAGTTGATGAGATTGTTCTGACCATACTTCCAAGACCTTTGGTATACCAGGACAATTGATAAGGAAGTGGTCACCCTTACAAAGCCTGCAAGGGTATTTGGGTTTACGATGCATGTCGGAATTTTCCTCAACACAACTAACACTTAAAGTCGTGGTTGGTTGGTTGACTTCTTTCTTATCTTGCTTCTTCTTCTTCTTCTTCTTCTTCTTCCCTTTCTTCTTCTTCTTAGCCACCTAGTTACCAGCATCGAGGATTTTACCAAGTGAAGTGGAAGAAATGGAGGAAGAAAAATTAGGCGAAGAAGGTAAAGGGTCAACAGAAGGTTGGTGATGTCGAGATGGTGAACTCTGTTGAGGTGAAGCATTCGGTTGAGGTGGAACAATTGGAGTATTTGGGGCCAATGAAGTTGAAAATAACCATATCAGTAAACCTATTGTAAATCAAGGTAATGAAAAAGTAGCCATATAAGGAGGACCAACATTTCCAAAGAAAGGAAAAGTACTAGGATCTTCGTTAAGAGGGGTTGCTAGGTTGGTAAATTCCAGAACGTTTTCCATTATATTCAACTTCAATGAATTTTATTAACAATTTAAAACTAAAATTAACAATTCACAATTTACACCTAACAATTAAAATTCACAATTCACACCTATGGTCTCTAAAAGTAAAAACAAACAAATTAACAGGCGCTATCAAATCTAGGAGTCAAGCCACACACAAACAATAACTTTCCGTACCGAAGACACTAGTTGGTGATGAAATCCAACGTCGCAGAATTCAATATAGAAATAGTGGTTGGAACAGTTACCCCGACAACCTGCTTAATGAATAAACTGGCACAAGTTTCTCCACTAAACCATCTCGAGTGAAGATAACCCCCCAGAAAATCCAAGTGAGTCTAGCCGACGTCTGCTCCAGGTACAGTGGGATCTTCCCTCCACCGTCACCTTAGGAAGAATCCTATAGAATATGGTCACTAAGGTTACCAATAGAAACAAATATACCTGAGGGAACAGTCTACGATCCGATACGCACGCAAGGGCAGAGTAGCAAGCTCAATCCCCTTGAAGGCTCCTTGACATAATCCAAGGTTTACCAACAAATGACCCCAGGTTCCTCGACAATGGTTAATCCGAGGTTTACCGTTTGTAATATGTGAATATCTAGCGTCGTTCCCAATGAGGAAGGATTGATTTCCACACTGGTTCGGACACGATCTCGTGCTTCTCCTTTAAGAGGAGCTTTCCCAGAGCATAGATGCAACAATTGGATTTCTCTCCTACCGCAAGATACAACTACTTGTTTATTTTACTATCTTGGAAAGTTAAGTACTCCCTACTCCAAGACACTAGCCTAAGCTATGTTGGTGTAATAGAGCCCTACAAATAAAACGATTTCTAGATTAATTTTACTTTAAGCGTTATTTTTATTGGTTTTTGATTAAGTCAAGAGGTGCAGAGATGAAACTTGTGGTGTGAAGACTCGACTTGAAATCACTAAAAAGATGCACTTAAGATGATCAAACAATCTTTTCTCTTCAATGAACTTCTAGCTAGGAAAGAGTTTGAGAATGCAAATGCGTGTAAATACAAATCTTTCTTAACAAACAAATTAAAAGAATAGTTTTTGTTCCAATGCACTCAAAACGAGATAACTAGTTATTTGCACAAGAATTTCCTTTTTTATTCAAACGCTCAAATGCTACCAAAACAAACTTTTTCAAAAGAGCTTTTTGTATTTTTATAACAACACTAAAAACTATGACTAAAGCAAATCTTAAGAAAACTAAAGCAAATCTTGAGAAAACTATGAACAAAGCAAATCTTCAGATCTACAAACTATAAAAAACTACTTGAAGTAAAAGCTTAAAAAATATTTTTTTCTTTTTGAGGATGTTTTACTTGGCGATAAGCAAACCAAGGACTAACTTGTCTAGAATCACAAATCAGTAAAAAACAAGCGATCTTTTGTTCTTTTTGTAAAAATGAAATCCAAACTTTTAACACAAGCTTTTCGAAATTTTGGAAAGAGACAACTCAAGATGGATTGCTCAACAAGGGTTGATTTTACAAATGGTCAAACTCACAAGAAGGCAATAAAAACCAGGGTGATCTCAGGCTTCTATGCTTCTAAGCTCTGAGCTACTACATGACCAAAATGAAAATCAAAACCGGCAACCAAAATTTCTAGGAATTTCACCTAAAACCCTAACACCAATGAAATTAGACTAAGGAAAGCTTTTGACAAGTCACAAATAGGTCTGAGCAGAGGATAACAACATCTAAACCAAGGCAGAGGATATCAAGTTTGTCAAAAATTCAGCAGGGTCCGCAGGCTCAGAGTTTGCACAGGTGCGTGCCCGCTCTGTGTGCAAAGTAAACATGCGTAGAGGTATGCACTGTGATACAAGCACAGGATGCAGACTTCTCCTAAAGTTATGAAAAGCCAAAACAAACCTAGATTCACTAAATCCACCCAATTCCACACACAACAAGTCAAAAACAGAAACAAAAAGGCAAGTTTCTCAGGTCAAAGTGAAAACAATCAAGTCCCCAG
>APFE030302240.1:0-37130 GCA_000404065.3 Pinus taeda
GCGAAAATCATGCACAAAACCATAGGTGGGTCCACCCAACCTAACATAGGGTCCAAAACCAAAATTTTCCAGGGCGCTGCCCCAGACCCTATAAAGTGGGGTTACGGGTACCCCTCAAACCCCCTGTTAACTATGTGGAAAGAATATAACACAACCCAACATTTGGGATGCCACAGTCTATCATCTTAGATTGGGACAACAGGTTCCTCCATACATTTTGGCCTAGTCTCCGGTCGACGTTGGACACCAAGGTCACTAAATCCACAACTTTTCATCCCCAAAATAACGGCCAGACAAAGGTCGTCAACAGGATGACTATACACATTTTTTGCATCTAAAACTCAAAGCATCCATGCACATGGGATGAGAGCCTCACCTATGTCCAACATAGCTATAATCGGGATATCCAAAACTCATATGGCCACAAACCTTTTAAGGTGGGCTTGGGATTCCAACCACTATGTCCAATTGATGTGGCCATACCATTTACAACTACACAAGCAGATTTGGCTCATGTCCAGTCCGAAGTTAACAAGGAAAAAAAATTCATTGAGCACATTTAGCATATCTGCCCGTAGGTCCATGACATTATGGAGAAATAAAATGCCAAGTACAAGTAGTGACATGATCAACATTGGGTGCCACACAAGTTTCAGGTGGGCACCAAAGTTTGGTTGCATTTGCAAAAGGAACACCTTACCAGAGCCTATCAAAAACTCAAACCACTCCGATATGGTCCTTACACCATTACTAAGGTTGCGGGAGACAATTCATTTGAGCTCAGCATTCTCCCATTCCTTGGCCTGCACCCAATGTTCAATGTGGACCGCCTTCGACCATACTTCCCACCATTGTTGGACACATCAAACATTGTAGGACAACTCACACCTACAAAGTTGAACCCAGACTGCATGGAACAATCTACAATTGATTGGATCATGGACACACAAATCAAGAAAACTCAAAAATAAAGGATCCAACTATATCGAGTTGTCAAAGCAGGCCAATGCCTTCACTAGGGCAAGTGGCTCACCAGGGACCAAGTTCAGTAGAAGTTTCCTCATCTCACGGAGGAACTCAATGCAATGGGGACCATTGCTTCCTAAGGTGGAGGAATGATCCAGGTGGATATTTGTGTCCACCCACCTATTTCCACTTTAACCCCCACCATTATTTCTTTTATTTTTTCAATTTCCTTAATTGTAGTACAATTTACTATTTCTGGCAGTTTTTTCAGGTTCTAAACTTATGGTGCCGTTTTGAGGCCCTAAACGATGCTTTTTTGGAAAATCACGGTTGTGAATACGAGATTGTAACTTAACATTCACTATTAGGAGTTGTGATCCTTGGATAGATATTTCTAACGAGGCATCGTATGCATCAAATGTAGGTCGTATGCTAAAGTTATGAACCTAGGAAGTTGATGTACCAATTTACCCCAACGAGTCACATAATTTGATGTTTCATCTCCTAGGGTTAGGTTTTTGGATGTTTGGGGTTTTCGATTGTTTCTAAATAATAAATAGGCCCTCAAGCCTCATTGTAACACATTTTAGAGGCATGTTGCTGCCACATATTTTCTCATAGATAAGCTACCATCACCCGAGCTAGTTTATTTCCATTCTGTATGTAAGCATATTTTAGTTTTTTGATGTTAATGAAATGAAGTTTTATTTCTGCTGCATCTATGTGTTTATGGTTATATCTATAATTTTTCATTTTCTTGATTAAATTTGGATCACTGTAGGGGAAAATACCTTCAAGATCAATATTCCATCGTTCCTTGGTTTGCACCCAGTATTCAATGTGGACCGACTGCGACCATACTTTCCTCCATTGTTGGACACATTCGACGTTGCGGAGCAACTAACACCAAAAGAGCTCAACCCAAGCTACATCAAGCTGGCCACAAATAATAGGATTATGGACATACAAATCAAGAACACTCACCAACAGAGGATCCAAATATATCGAGTTATAAAAACATGCCAACTCCTTCACCAGGGAAAGTGGTTCACCAAGGACTGGGTTCAACATAAATTTCCTCAATCCATGGAGGCTCTACACGCAATGGGGACCATTTATTCCTATGGGGGGAGGACTGACACAAGTGGATATTAGTGGCCACCCACCTATTCCACCTATACGTCCATTTAGTTTCGTCTGTTTCCTTGATTATAGAAGCATTTACTATTTTTAGTAGTTTTTCAGGTCCTAAACTTCTAGAGTTGTTTTGGCCCCCTAAACGAAATTTTTTTGAGGTCATTGTTATCCGGGAATATTGTCCACTCGGATGCTGCTATTCCCACTAAGATGGGTGGCTATCTTAGAAAAAAACAATAAAAGTCTACTATTGTTTCCTTTTATGAAAGTAGACGAGAGGAGAACCAAGAAGACCAACCTGAGTCTTGCGTTCGATTTCCTATCCTTCTTGATAGAGCTTTGCCACTTCTTTGTTTGCCTTGCTTCAAAAGGACCTGTGGAATCACAGCAACATACTACTATCCAAGAAAAAAGGATCTAAATTCATAAATAATATAGGATCAGATGTGCATTAACCATATACATGCATATATAAACAAGTACACAAGAATATGGAAGGAAACAAGAATAGCTTTATTAAGATGAAAAGTAAAAAGAGGATTACAACCATGTGCTTTGACCCAACATCATCCTCCAGCTAAGAAGCCCTTCTTCACCTCAAGCAAAGCTTAGATCATCCAACACTATGAATGTACACAAGAAAACCAACAACACTTCTCTATAAGATACAAAATTCCAGCCTCTGGATCTCTGTGATGAGGGATCCATATATAGATGATTACAGAGAGGTGAGTTATCTTTTGGGATCTTGATTAGTGTCCTCTCTCTGATAGTTCCTGCTTCCACTTGGAGAATGAAGATCTCTTACTCATCCCTGGTCGAAAATAGAGTGGCAAGTGTCAGAGGGGAACCTTTTGGAAGATTCCATGATCTTCCACCTCGCATTTTGGTCGCTGCCATTTGTCCATTCCCGACCATCACACCCTACAGAGGAGCAAAATAGTATGCATCGCACCTTGTACATTGGGAAGGTGATATGCATTGCACCCCCTACATGGAGCTTTCAGTATGGTCCAGTTTTGACCATTTATGAGCAGTTTTCAACGAACAACTTCTGGGAGATGATGTAATCAGTTGACCTTGTCCCTTTAGGCAGTGAAGCAACCCTTTTAGGGACTTAAGAGCCCTCAATTTCTAGACATTTGTGATTGGGGTTGAAGTGCCCAAAAATGTCTATAATAGTAGAGTTTGCAACTAAGTGCACAGACCCCTACAGTTGAGTGTGCACAGTAGTTTTGAGTCTGTAAATATGAAAGGAAGATCAATACAGAAAGTTACCAAAGAAATTCTTGTGTATATTTGTTTATCTCTATTTACTTCTGTTTATGATATATATTGTTTATGAATAATGTGTTTATATAATATTGATCTAATGATGTGCAATTCTCTTGAATAAGTCTTAATAAATGTATGCAACGCATGTTAAGTACTTTTGTGAAGATTGTGATTAATTCTGTTATGTTTACTAGATAACTTAAGTAGATCTGTGAAAACACTAATTAAATATTGTTCTTTGATGTTTGTAAGTGGATAAGTCGAGTGTTAAGGGTCTGCAAAGGCTGCTCGTAGACCTTTGTGAAGTTCTGAAGACTATTTTAATAGTGCTGTAGTATCAATCCCTAAGGGGTTATCGATCCGTGTGAAGGTATATCTAGGTCACAAGAAGATAACGCGCTCATCTTTGGATGCATAAACTTGGTTCTTGCATGCCCCCATACTTCTTCAGGTGAGACTGTAGCCTACACTATGCGGGTTGTTGCCAAAAGGGCAAGTAGTGTAGGGATTTGTTGGTTTGCGCAACTAACTCTAAAACTGGGTCAGGACCCCGTAAGCAAATAAATGGTTCCATTGTTGGGATCGGGATCTGCTTGAAAGAGATGTGTGATGTCGCATCACTAGAATCTGACCAAGAAAGAAATTGAAAAGTGGTTGGATCAGAAGATTCACAAGTTCGCGGCACAAAAAAACATGAATCCACGCCTGTCGAAGGAATATTAGTTGAAGAGGGACCTATATATAGAAACACACGAGATCTTGTTCTGCACTTTTCCCATTGAACTATACGAGTAGTTAGCTAAATTGATAGCCAGCCAAGGAAGGTGGAAAGTTGATAATCTTATAGTGTGGACTCCTGAATTAGTGTGACGATTATAAGCCTCTGAAAATTAGATCGTGTGGCTTGTTGATCATTGGATCTATTGGATTTTGGGAGGATTTTTTATAGAATTCACAGTTGATACCTCAGTCAGCTACAATGAAGCGGAGTAGAAATTTTTCAAGGGACCGCAAGGTAAGTATTTAAGATCTTTCAATACCTAGATTAAAATTCCACTATGTGAAAAATGGATTATGCTATTGCCTTGATGTTCGGAGCTATGTGAAATGGAAAACTCTTTAGAGATTGAGAGAAATCAGGTCTTGAATGTAGCCCGTTGATTGGAGCTCCTTCACGTGATGACGAGGGAGAGGTATTGGCCTCACAACGGAGTGTTTTCTAGCTGATAATGTAGGGTTTTCCATGGATACATCATCCATCCACTCCACCTCCACTGCATACACCTTCACCCAAACCTCCACTGCATACACCTTCGCCCACACCTCCACCACCACCACCACTAGTTAACATGTTAAACACAATGAAGTTGCCGATTTTCAAGGACACCGGGAGTGAAGATACATAACAGCTATGATTTGTTGCTAATTTTGTGTGGAAAACAGAACAAATTACAAATGATAATATAAATAAGGCACAATTGGTTACTGCTATGCAAGATCGCATGCTGACTTGGTATATTAGGTATTGTTATGATAATCATTTGGCATTGCTAGCAGAGAATAGGGCAGCCCTAAACAAGGAGTTTAGTAAGCCAAAGTGTGATTCACAATCAGTAGTAGCATTTAAGGAAATCATGATGAGGGTTGATGAGAAGCCTTGGGAACTAGATCAAAGGCTGAAGTGTCATATTCGAGAAGCTAACATGTAGCTCATAGATGGTTAGTATCGCGAGTGGTTTATAGCTTCACTACTACCCCACCTAAGGATTGCTCTATCACAATATAAGATAGGAACACAGGCAAAAGCTTTGGAAATCACAATGTGGTTGCATGCAATGCTTATTCAGGATGCGACCTTGGGGGTACAACAGACTCACTCTCAGTTACAGAGCCTCTGCTTAGAATTGTAGAGCTTGAAGAAATACAAGGAGACTAAACTAGAGGTGCGCGGGGAAGTGTGGTGTCTAAAGTGTAAGAGACAGGGGCACGATAAAGACTACTATCCTGTATTCCCGAATTATATTATAGGATGGGCACTAATTCCCCTGAGGCCAGAAGCTCCAACATGACCAAGTGTGGGGGCTATGTTATGGTGCACTATTTTTCAGGTTGTTGGACAACATGCAACATATAAGTTCCATTTTCTTTAAAATTTCATCTAGACACTGCAACATTTTTCTGTAACCTTTGCAAATCAGTAGGTCACGATGAGCACCACTACCGCAACTATGAGCTAATTATGGAAAGAACGCCTACATACTGGATGCAATCCAAAACTCAAGCTCGAGAGCAAGGTCCCAGAGGAGTGCGTGGAGGATATTAGGGACAAGGGTGAGGTCGAGGAGGAGGAGGACCTGGTAGAGGCTGGGGTCAGCTTATTTGTTACAACTGTAGAACACCATGGCACTACGCGCAAGAGTGTCAGAATCAGACATGCTTGTCATGTCAATACTGCATCCAGTTTGACCACACTATAGAAGAATGCTCGATGTTGATAGCTAAGATGTAGGAGAAGAAGGTGCAGCCTTAGCAGCCTACGCAAAACTTACATATGATGAGAGCTGAGCCCTGCGAGGAAGATCAAAGCATGAATATAGTGTTGAGAAGTGGAATAACAACTGGGGATGATAAGGGTAAACAACCAAAGGAGGATATATGGGCCCGCAAGGCCCTAGAAGGAAGTTAGTTTTGATTTGGCGCACGGTAAGGAAACATTTATGGAGGCCAAGAAAATCTTCACTGAGGCATCCACCTCAGGAAGTCATGACAAGATGCAAGACACTAGCGCACTTGCAAGGTTGATCCCTCTATACTTACTACGTTTTTGGAGACCTACATAAAACTCTCTGTGATAACAAAGCTTTGGAAGGCCTATAGGAGTTAATAAAAAAATGCGCCAACAAAGAGAAGGTCCCTGCTGGACACTTGGTAGTCAGAAAAATTGGCAAACATAAGGCAAGAATAAGGTGCGAGATGAGGCTCACCGCGCAGTTAGGAGATTATGAGATGGACTAGGTCATCTTAGATCTGGGGTCCAATGTGAACGAACTACCAAAGCAAACATGGGAAATAATTGGGAGACCTTTGTTGCAGTGGTCTCCGATTCAGCTCAGAATGGAAAACCAATAGAAAATCATCCGTATGGGACGATTATATGGAGTCACAGTTGATATGGAAGGTGTGAGTGCGATGGATGAATTTGAGGTGATAGAGATCGTTGATGACAATAATCCATACCTCGCATTGTTGGGAATTGACTGGGCTATTGACATGAATGGGGTCATCAACTTGAGGAAAAGGACAATGTCATTTGAAAGGAAATCGCTTCAGGTTGTAGTGTTGTTGGACCCTACAGAAGGGGCACGCTACACTAAACCAGTCTATGACTATGAAGAAAGTGATGATGAACTGGATCATATCTATAAAATAATAGCACAAGACTAGGACTGGGTCAATCTGATGGTAGATGGATGGATTGCATGGGATCGAGAGAGTTCTTGTACCTTTGATTCAGATGAAGAGTTGGAGCATTGGTAGAATCGTTTGCAGGAAGTATCTACACTGCTTTGCAATATGATGACAAAATCATTGTGCTATGTTTTGTCGGAGGTAAGGAACTTACCCTATTATGATGGCTTAACTGACATGGATAAGTTTTTGGATTCTTTTGAGCATGAAGTCCGTGAAGATCACCGCTTCCAAGCATTAGATTTGGCACTGTGTGCTACACCCACACGATGGTGGGGTACGCACAAGAATAGTTTTGATGGATTGTGGGATTATAGAAGAATGATGAGGTTACGGTTTGGGCGCGCTAACTCTAGATTGATTGATAAATATAGTGGGAAGGATGATCCACATGATCACCTAGCAAAATGGACAAAATCATGGGGGACAAAACCACAGCTGGAGTGGGTACACTTATTTTTCCATACTTTGGATAAAATTCCCATGAATTAGTATCTCAAAATGGAGCTCTGCCATCGCACCACTCAGTGGGATATATTGAGGGAAGGGTTTTTATTGACCCTCAGTTTTGAAGATGGCTTCGTGAGGATCGATGAATCCCTACAAGAGATTAAGGGAGTTATCCTCAGAACACTGCAAGAACCTATGGAGTGGGTCCAACCAGATTGGAGCACCTAGTTGTGCCATGTGTTGGAATGTTATAATGTGATAGCTAAAGAAAAGGATGAAGATCCGAGGAATATTAACATTCCAGAGGCAGAAGGGCATTGCAAAGTCAAAGCCCCGCAACTAGACAACCTGGACATCACTATGCCATTGAGGACAAAGCAAGTAAACATTGGTACTAAAGCAGAATTGAAGTTTGCAAATATTGGAGATTATTGGGATGAAGCTACTATGGATAAGGTTGTTGAGTTACTCCATGAGTATCCGGATCTTTTCCCTACCAAGTTTTCATATTTTAAGGGCATAGTTGGTGATTTGGATGTTATGAAATCACTCTGAAGCCAAATGCGAATCCTATTAAACAGAGGTCATATCGCCTTAATCCTAAATACAAGGAAAAGTTTCGCCTAGAGTTGGATAAGATACTGAAAGGAGGCATCATAGAACTGGTTGAAGAATCTGATTGGGTGAGCTTGATGTTGGTTCAAGAGAAGAAGAAGAAGGGTGAGATAAGGATTTGCATAGATCTGTGGAAACTTAATGATGCTTGCGTCCATGGTCCATTTCCGACATCGTTTATCGATATAATATTAGGCAATGTTGGAGGGCAGGAGGATTACTCATTCACTGACGAGTTTTCTGGGTACCATAAGATTGAGATTGCACCTGAGGATAGGAGAAAAATGACCTTTGTGATAGAATGGGGTTGTTTTCAATAAACAATGATGCTGTTTGGACTGAAGAATGCGGTTGTGATATTTTCTCGCATAGTCATCACAATGTTCAAGGAGTTCATTCATAAGATCTTGAAAGTATACTTTGATGAATGGACAATGTTCAGATTGGTAAAGGGCCATGTAGCAGGTCTGCACTTGATGTTGGATACATGTCACAGATACTAGATTGTCCTGAATTTGAAGAAATGCATCTTTTGTGTTCCCTTTGGAATCTTGCTGCGTCACATGGTGTGCAAGAAAGGGTTCATGGTGGACCCTGCAAAGATTGAAGTAATTGTGAATTTGGAGGCCCCAAGGAATGTGAAGTAGCTGCGTGTGGCGCTGGGACATATAGGATATTATAGAAAATTTATCAAAGCATATGCTCAAATTACCGCACCTATGGAAAAATTTCTCAAGAAGGACACAACATTCTACTAGGATGAAAAATGTCAACACAGCTTAGATGTCTTGAAAGAAAATATGGTCACCACGACGATCTTGGTATCTCCGTATTGGAAAAATGAATTTCATGTACATGTGGACGCCTCTTGCATTATGTTGGGTGTAGTGTTAACGTAAGCTAGTGAAGCAAAGATGGACCATCCTATAGCCTTCGCAAGTAGGAAATTATTGAAGTCCAAGAAGAATTACTCAATGACTGAGCACGAAGGATTGGCCATGGTGTACACATTGTAGAAGTTCATACACTATCTGTTAGGAGGGAATTTCAAAATGCGCACACATAATTCTGCCTTGAAATACGTGGTCAATAAGCCTATGTTAGGGGGGGGAGATCTACATATGGTTGCTACTATTCCAGGAGTATGATTTTGAAGTAATTGTGAAGCCAGGAAGGTTAAATGTGGGACCTAACCATCTGTTACAGATCGAAATAGTAGAGGAGCCTAATAATCTAGAGGAAGGGTTGCCATATGCATAACTCTTTGCGGTGCACATATCAGATAACCATTTTGCATATATCATTCATTTCTTAACTATGGGGATGGCACCATAAGGGTATACAAGTCAACCAAAGAAGGAATCGTAGTGCATGTGGCTGATTTTTCAGTTATTGTGGGACATTTGTATAAGATGGGTGTAGATGAAATACTGCGAAGATATGTGCTAGATTTTGGGAGGATAGCATTCTCACTGAAGCTAATGGAGGGGCTGCAGGAGGACATTATGTAGGAAAGGAAACTATGTAAAAGATTTTGCACACAGATCTATGGTGGCCAACACTGCACAAGGATTCCAAGGCATATTGTAAGGCAAGCAACATGTGTCAGAGAACAGGTAGACCATCGCGAAGAGATGAATTTCCATTACAACGTCAAGTATCATTGCAACCATTTGAAAAATGGCCGATTGATTTCGTTGGGCCAGTTCAGCCGCTAGGGAAGAAAACTGATGCGTGCTATATCATCATCGTAATGGAGTATCTAACCAGATGGGAAGAGGCACAACTGGTTAAGAATTGTACAGGGCCTACAACAACAAAGTTTTTGTTTGAGTATGTCTTAACCAGATTTGGATGTCCGAAAGCGTTGATGAGCGATAGAGGTACACACTTTCTGAATGAAACAATCAACGTGTTAACCGAAGAATTCCAAGTCTACCATCAGAAGAGTACACCGTATCACCCACAAGCCAATGGAACTATTGATGCCTTTAAAAAGATTTTGGAGAACGCGCTGACAAAGATTTGCAACGTGCAGCGAGATGATTAGGATGTGCACATACCTGCAGTACTATGGGCATATAGGACTACTTGCAAGAAGTTGACAGGACAAAACATCATTCAGATTCGTCTATGGTGTAGAAGTTGTAATGCCAATGGAGTATATTGTGCCTAGTCTGTGCATAGAAGCACTCATAGGTATGGTGGATTGCAAAGCCTTGGAGGAACCGCTCATGCAGTTGATGGAGCTTGAAGAGGACCGATTCTTGGTAGGATTCCATTAGCAAGTACATAAGGAATGTGAGAAAACATGGCATGATCACCACATCAAACTTTGCACATTCCAAGTAAATGGTCTTGTCTTGTTATATGATAGTAAGTTCACTAAATTTTTGGGTAAATTTTAGATGCATTGGCTAGGGCCATATATTATCAAAGAAATTACAGATGGAGGTGCAGTTTAGCTCATGAAGCTGAATGGATAACCTTTTCCGAGAAGAGTTAATGGGAGCTGATTGAAGCTATATATGGGTGATCCTGTGCAATGACTATATGGCAGCAGAACAACCTTAGTGTTCTAGGCAGTTGTAAGGGAGTGTGGGACTGTAAACTACACTGCCACGGTCAGAGGACTACGCAACAGGTAGGTTGTGTGGAAAATGGTGAAGTTGCAACATATGAGGTTGCGAGCAAGAAGATGCGCCATGGAGAGAGGTGTCTTGCAGTGCAGCAGAAAAGTGATCGTTGGAGCGATTATTCATGACTTGACAGCTAGAAGATGGTTAAGAGGAGCGGGTTGGCAGCATTTAAGGAAAAAATATTTGAAGATTTGACACCAAAACAACATTAATTGTCAAAATTTGGAGGAAATGATCAGATTTGAATTCAAAACCCCCTATAAATTCCACATGCCAACCTAATAGAGAACACTTTGTGCCCTTAGAGTTGTTGAAATTTGTTGTCTATCGCTTATGAGCTAAGTGTTTTGGGAGGAATTATTTGCATAGAAAGATATTCCTCTTGAAGCATGTGAGTTGTTTATGGGGAGGATGACTTCCACCAACCCCACCAAAGCCCTGAGATCGAAAGTAGTTGTATCTGATGCTCTAGGACTAGAAGTATCTAGTGTCAAAACCACGCCAATACCCATGACACTGAGGTCACCAAGGCTAAAACAAACCATGGCGAAAGAGAAGCAACCTATAGCCAAGGAAAAGAAGAAAAATTCGATGTAGGTACACACTTCCCCAAGGAAGCATACCATGACACCAACACAGAGGAAAGATAAGAAACTAGCAACAGATAAGCAGAAAGTAGTATACCTCGGGGCAGAAGAAGGCCAGGGAATGGAAGATATTGACGCTGAAGGCATAAAACCTATAAAAAGGCTCCCTGGGTATATCCATATGAAAAAGGGAAAGGAAAATATCACAAAGGACCCAGACTTGGAGAAATGTACCATTTTCATGCCCCTGCTACATGAGCAAGTTCCTTTTGAAGGTTTGCGGCTCACGCGACTCCCACTATTGAAGATGCAAGATTGGGACCTCACAAATCATGCTAAGTTCCAACACTTAGCGATGAATAAATTCATGAAGAGAGTTTATTATGAGGAAACAAGTGTTACAACGCTGGAAACAGAGGAATGGGTCCGCGATGTCGACCAATCAGGATTGCTCAACTTTTTATGGGTGCAACATTACCATCACACCCCCATTAACACAATTTGCGTATGCCATCTACTTACATTGGTGCACGATGGGTGCCTATCACTAGGAGGGCCTATACCAATCACATATATGCTCATTCACAGGATTACACACCTACCATATGAAGGTCTGAACCTGGCCAAGGAGTTTGGCAAAAATATGGGGGAGAAGGAGTTTGCAGAAAGAATGAAGAAATATTACGAAATCATAAAGAATTTGCGTAGGTACTCAATTTTATCCATCTCAGACCCCACAGTTCAATTGGCAGCACATATATTAGCAGGAAAGGTGATGAGGAAATGTCATGCAAATAAAGTTTCAACGCCCATAGTGTCCCTATCTGCACATTGCGCGAATGGTGTGTAGTTCAATTGATCTGGATATCTCTGTCAGGAGTTCCTCACAAACTACTGAGAGGTCTAGGATGAAACCAAGTCGTTTCACTACGGTTGGTTATTGTTGTCCATTGTGCTTGTCGCGTGGGCACTAACGGAGGACATCCAGTTTCCTCCACTTGAGGAAGGATTGCTGGAGGCAGCGCAATTCACCTTCTTATGGGATCACAGAGACAAAATTTTTATGGGTTCTGATGGAATCGAGTCTCCACATGGCTATTAACCAACGTCGAAGGTTGTCCCCAACCTTGTACATGTAATTGTTAGCGTACGCAACCTTCAAGACTGACTTCCACAAGGTGTATATCCTGGTGTAGAAGGATCAAGTGCATAGGTTGCATGACTTGCCATATTTGGTAACAAAAATGGATGTACAAGAGGTGGTAGCAAGGTGGCCCCCAGAGTGGCACCCCTTTAGATCTTGCTATTGGGCCAAGCACGAGTGCAGAGAGTGCTACCGCGAAGAAAAGGAAGGAGGCAACTAAGGAGGTTGCACAGAACCTAGCCATGTTGAAAAAGAATGATGCTGCAGAGAAGGCTCATGTTGAGAAGGAACGTGTTGTGAAGGAGAACGCAGAACAGGAGCAACGTGAATCCCAAAAAGGTGACAAGTCAATTTTTCCAGAAACAGAAACAAAAGATCTTATAGGACAAGGCTGCAGAGGCGAGGAAGGGAAGCACACCCCCTTCATTTTAAAAAGGCGTGAACTAAAGTAGCAAGGTGGATCATGGAAGAAGCAAAAAGCTCCAAAAACATAGGTTGATCCCATGGTGCTCACAAAAAGCGATTTGGATGAGATTAGTGATAAAGGTAGGGACACCACAACAAAAGTACTGTAAGAGTTTGAGCAGCAGTACATGCAGACATTGGGAGGATTTCAGAACGACCTCCGAGAGCTGCAACTGCAAGAAACCAAGATCCAAGAAGATGTTGAGAAGGAGAGCGACACACAAGACAGTTTGGAACATTGTAAAACTAAACTTGCAGAGATGGTTCTATGGCCACAGGATGTGCGAGTCTTCCCCTTGCTTGAAGGTTCAGTCCATGCTGACACTGAGGAACAATGCACCCTCCTTTATGAGGTCATAAATACGGGCCTCAACCTTGCTACGATATCACTTGATTCACTGCATGCATTACTATAGGGAGTCGTGGAAGAGCTTTGCATCAGGGAACAACAAGCACCCAATGCTGTCAGTGAAATCAAAGTCAATAATCAATAGTTTTTTGTTGAAACGACAAAGGTTCTGAAGGAGAAGGAGATGCTACAAGCACATAGTTCATGACTGGAGTCAACAGTCGCAGAGGCATGGAGGAGGGTGCCTAAACTTCATATCCCCGAGGATGCACAACCAGAAGAAAAGATCCGAAAACTAGTTGTTTGTGTGCACGAAGCCAAATCTGAGGTTAACTGAGTTAAGTTCGAACTCAACATGAAGATCACCGAGCTATAATTAAAGTTGCAGCCCACAACTCCGTCGGAGTTTCGAGAGTAGTGTGGGGCCACGATAAAGGAAGGAATGGCCACTCTAGATGCTACACTTGCTGACTACACAATATCATTTGATTAATCCATGGAGTTGGTGAAAAATATGCTGGAGGATGCAAACCTGTAGACGCTAAATACAGAGGTCAAGAAACTGCAGTGATAGTCCGATGAATTTAGGGCAACGACGCACTCTATCACACCAGCGCTACACCTAGACAAATTACAGCAGGGAATGCAGCTCCTTGCACAGGTAGAGGAAGCATAGAAGAAGGAGGCCTTACTAAAGGCTAGATTGTAGCCATGGTTGGAAGAGGCTTAACAAGTCATGACAACCATCCAGGACAAGCTTAAAGGCTTGCAGCAGACATAGCAGACAATGAGGTTGGCTGTAGAAGGACTAGCTACAAAAAAAATAGCGGAGGAAGTCAAGCAGGAAGCAACTCAGAGCACTGCCAAAGTTGCAGTAATCCAGGTGGAGCTGGGGATCTTCGCAGCAAGATCGCAGTTCTAGCTGAATGACTCGAGGGCTAGTCATGATCTTTGTGTTGAGGGCCTATTGGGATGGGGTCCCCTGGGTTAGTTTTGGGGTTAAAATACCCCAAGTTTTGATGTATTCTTTTAAAATAATGTAAAGGCTCCACGATTTGTGTATGTGGAGCGCGCAGATGATTAGGATTCAAAGGGGTTTTAGGTCCTTGTTTATGTAAAGTTTGAGTCGGCTTTGAGACCCAACTATGATCTGTAGACCATGGGATTGTATGAAAAAGGGTATAAATAGGTGTGTCTTAGAGAGTCTAAGGTGGATGTCATGTTAGATATGAATGTAATGGGCCAATAGAAGAGTAGTGATAACACATAGAAGTGGGTTAGATAGGAGAAGAAAGGCTCTACAACTGAGTGTGCAGAGGCTTAGGTAGAGTCCGTAGCTGAGTGCGTAGACCCCTACAGCTGAGTGCGTAGGGTAGTTTTGAGTCTGTAAATTTGGAAGGAAGATCAATAAAGAAATTTACTGAAGAAATTCTTATGTATATCTGTTTATCTCTGTTTACTTATGTTTATGATATATGTTGTTGACAAATAATGTGTTTATAGAATATTGATCTAATGATGCATGATTCTCTTAAATAAGTCTTAATAAATGTACGCAATGCATGTTAAGTACTTTCGTGAAGACTATGATTAATTTTGTTATGTTTACTAAATAACCTAAGTAGATATTCGCGAACACTAATTAAATATTGTTCTCTGATGTGTGTAAGTGAATAAATCGACTGTTAAGGTTCCACAAAGGCTGCTCGTAGACCTTCACGAAGGTGAGAAGATTGTTTTAATAGAGTTGTAGTACCAAACCCTAAGGGCTTATCGATCTGTGCGAAGGTAGATCTAGGGTGCTAAAAGACATAACACTCATCTCTGGATGAAGAAACTTGGTTCTTGCATCCCCCCATACTGCTTCAGGTGAGACTGCAGCCTGCGCTACGCGAGTTTTTGCTAAAAGGGCTAGTAGTGTAGGGATTTATTGGTTGGCACAACTAACTCTGAACTTGGTTCAGGACCCCCTAAGCCAACAATTTGTGCAAGGATGATGAAAGGGGTGAAAGGATGTTGATTTATCCAGTTGAAGGCCCACTAACCATATCTTACAAAATAGCCTATAATAGTTGTCACCATATATGCTAATTGGAAATGATAAGTTAAATGATAGTTACTAAAATAGGCATTTTGATGAAATGGACCAATTATGGCATGAGATTATTTGTTATTAAATAAAAAATACATATATGTTTGAAAAACTTTACAAATTATTTGAACAATAGAATCATCTCCCTCACATAATAAATATGAAAAACCATTTCCTTGTACATCATTAAAAACTACACTAACATCATGATCATTGAATGAAGTGAAAATGAATGCTAGTATAGAAAACACATGAAACTAGTCAAGATACAATGAATGAAGATTAATTTTATTCACGAAATAACTTATGCATTCACTAGCACTCAAGAGGATTTTAGGTGTGATGAAGAATAATATTAGGAGTATAACATTCACAAGAAAAACTAGGAGTTCACTATTCTCAAATGTATGGGATAGGCATGATTCCTCCAGCTAAAGATATTCTTTGAAATGATCAGCTTCATAGTTCCATGCCTCGACTTCCTCAAACGTCTTGAAAATTTCAAGGATTATAAAATCATATTTTGAAGATTGAATCAGATCATGCATGGTGTGAGGATAACTACTAGTGGTAATTTTCATAAGCTCACTATTATCTCAGTGGAATCCATCTACATCAGTAATTTGATCAAAATTTTCAACTTCAACAACTAGATTACTTAAGTCAAAATATTCTTCTAATTGAACATATAAGGATGGATAGATTGGGTCAATCTCATGAGTAACCCAAACAAAATAATTTTCTTCATGCAAGACAGGAAATGATAAGGAATGGAATAGATACTTGGTGAACTGATTGTTTCTTTTTTCATCATGGATAACCTCACTATCTTATGTCGATGCAAAATCCAACTCATTAGATGAAGACCTTGAAGAGCATGGAGTATATTTTTCACAAGTTAATGTATTACGAGTAGGGCACAAGGGATAGTGAGATGAAAATGAAGTTTCCATAAGAACATATTCTTTGACAAAATCAAATTTGAGATGTATTTTTTTCAGATCTAAATCTTCTCGAGAAACTAAAAGATTAGTTGGTGCACTTTTGCATTCATCATCATATGCATCAACATATTCATGATCATTTGAATGATGGTTTTCTAAGACTATAGATTGAATAAGAAAATTAACTTCAATTGATTGGCTACTAATATTAGTATATTGAAAATCATCCAATAATGAAGTAACATCATATTGACATAAAGGGTTTTGAAAGAGGGAAGATAGATCAAAAGTATCCTCACCTTTCTACTCCTATACTTGTGTAATATGACCGCCTTGTACTTGATCACAATTTGAACCAAAAACTTGAAAATCAAGAGAGTTTGAAGAACTAGCTGGTGGGAAAGATTGATCAGGTGAATCAAGGCACAAAGATTCATGACATGTGGATGATAGAGGATGAAATGTTTCCCTTGAAGAATTATTACTTTCAATGGAACCAGATCCAAGATAAAGGTTAAGAGTACCAATGTCATCTTAAGGAATGAGAGCATTAGTCTTCATCCAAGGCACCATGAACCATTCCAAGGTTTCTTTCATCGGATATGAATCATGGGAAGTGTGTGAAGATTGAAGAGACGGATCAATAATCTAATTTTCATACTTTTTATTTGAATAAATTCAACACAAGGCACAAAAAAGGGAGGAGGACAAGGGATGAAAGGAATATTAGGTTCCTACTCTATAATTAGTGGGGTCATATGTATTTAAAAAGTTGGAAGAGCAGAATCATCATGGGGTTCAAACTCACCATGTAAAGAGATATGAATAAAAAATCTCAAACTTTTTCTTAAATAAATCCCAATCTATATCTTCTTCAAGAAATTCATAACATAGGTGAAGGAATCAACTAGAAAAATCCTCAATAGAATCAAATGACTTCATTCTTAGTTGATTGATCTTCTTAAAAACATCTCAGTAATCACACCTATCAAATACTTGTTGAAGCTCCTTATGGAAGTGATCAAATGAATGGATGGAAGAGGATGGAAAGGTATGACACCATCGTTTAACTCGAACTTCAAGGGTGAGGAAGAAAAGTATAAGAGTAAAATATTTAGAATCATTTTCATAAAATTCACAAACAAATAGAGAAAATTAGAGATGTGCTCGGCTATGGATATTTCACCATCACCATCAAATTTTGATTGAGACAAGTTATAAGGAAACCCTTTGGGGATTGAAAGTTTACCATTGGATTTATTGGAAAATCACCCCAGAGTATGATTTGGAAATGATCCATTTAAGATATGATATTTAAAATAGGCTCAACTCACAAATTGTCATATGGCCCTCCTTCTAATGCCAATTGTTGATGGTGATAGAAATACATCAACTAAGGGGGTCTCCCCAATGTGAAGTCCTAATTAGGCGTCACACCATATGAAGTAGGAGCCCCATCTGGAGTATCGACCCAACCACCATAACTTAAAGTTTTTCCTCAGCTGCAATGAATAACATAAGAGAGTATGCACATAGCCTTTGAAATTAGCAAGAAAGTTGACACTGTGAAAAACAAATTGCAATGTGTAAAAGGATACTTTCACGAGGGGAGAGAGAGGAGTGACTCTCTTGAAGGAAGTAATAGTACTAACCTAAGAGAGACACACAAGAGAAAGAAAAGATTTGTTATTTATTTATCTAAGTAGTTAACATAGACACAATGATCATTAAATCAAATAGAACACTAATTAAACAAGCTAAGTACCAAAGCCAATGAAATAGTTTAATTTTATTAATACATATGAACAAAACATATTCCACAAACATATAAAGAATAGTCTTACTACATTCACAATAAATTCATGAATGTGTTGGATCATCGATATTTTGATTATTAGGTGAAATATCCAAGTACACAGTTACAATGATGAGCCACTAGTTCTAATACTGGACCATTAAGTCACTTCTTGCTTCTCCAAAGAATGATCTTCTCTCTTATGCTAAGCTAGAAAAGCGAAGGCTAGATATCTAAAGGCTAAGCCTCCAAACACCCCTTTGCTTGAGTGATGAGGGTGTATTTATAAAGATATGAATGACCTGTCATATCCCCACGAGTCTTGAGATCCCCTCATGACTCTTCGACTTCTAATGTGACCTTTGGACTTGTATATGACTTTTGGTCTTTTCCTAAATACATTTTTTTCCATATATGACTATGTCAACCTTCATATTCTGCATATGAATCTTATACTTCTACACATTACATTTTTCCCTTTCCTTTTGATAATTACATCATTACATCCACAAATGATGGGGCAAGTCACGGGGACACACATGACATTGTGATGACATTGGTACAAGTCGCAACTTGACAATCATGACATGGACTTCATGATGAGATGGAAATGGCAAGTTTCTCTTCATTTTTATTTGTTTTTAATCTTCATGAGAGATATGATTCGTTCTTCATCTTCACCCTCCAAGTTCCTGAATGATATGGAATCTTTACTGTGATCTTGATCTTCAATCTCCCATCACAATCTAGTGCCCTTTCATTTTCTTTTTCAATGATAAACTTCTATTTACAACTTCATGAGTGACTTCTAGCATAGTCTCCTTATAATTTTATTCAATCATCATCCTATCATGGTAAGATATAATACCTACAATTGGAGATCACTCATGATAAAAATACATCAACTTGAAAAACTCCTAGCCTAACATTCTTGATGAAGATGACTGAATGAGCTAGAACTGAGTACCAGACTAAGAGAAAGGCTCGGGGATTTCACAGTGCATAGTTCTAGAGGCTGAGAGAGGAGGACTGAGGCTTATGACTATGCCATCCATAGTTCTAGAGGCCTAGGCAAGAAGATTGTGCAGTTGAGGAGCTCAGTGGGGCTGACTTGCCCACTGAGATTGTGTAATGTGTAGTTCATAAGAGAGAGAGGCCATGGTTTACACAGTTGCACAAATCAGGAAGGAAGGGAGACAACTTGTTGCTTGCCACTATGCAATGCACACAAGGATATTGGTTAGAGGGAAAAAATATGTAGTTATGGAGGTCAAGAGGAAATCCTTGAGCATTGTGACTGCACAATGCGTATTTCTTGGAGGGAAAAATTGTGCATTTTGTAGTTCCAAGAGGAAAGGGGTTAGCTTGAGGCTTGCTTCTACGCAATGCATAGTTCAAAGAGGTTAAGTGAGGCCAAGATTGGTCATTCATGAGGCTTTCCAAAATTTGACTAAGTATGGGATTAGTGAAGTAGATATGAAACCAAGGTAAGACTAGAACATGATCACACACTTAGAACAACTGAAGACATAAAATTGAACACTCAAAACCCATAAACAACATGGTCCCTTTAATGTGGCAACAAAATAATACTCTCCTCCAAGTGTGACACATAAATAGACTTTATGACGATAGTGACGACACTATTGAAAATATGTCAAGGCTTAGGGAATATGTCTAATGCATGTATATATGATGAATAAAACACATTAGTGCAGAAGAATGCATTAGAACTATCCTTCAAGAATGTACAACTGATTCCCTTTGACTGGATGTGACACTTAAGATACACTTTGTCGCAACAGTAATGACACTAGTACAAAAATGCATAATTCTTTGGGAATGGGTCTAGTACATGTCTACATGATAAATGGTACCCATTGACAAAAAGTTTTCCCCTTGAAATGAACCATAGCTTTGCTTTTTGTGATGTACGAAATTTCCCATGCCAAAAGATGACACTTTGGAAAGTGAGATACAAGTGCAAAGGATGCTTACAAAAACTTAAAAAAACTGAAAGTGACACATTCCAGAGAAATATAACATGAAAATGACACTTTTTAAATTGAAATCAAGACAAAATAAGAAGTGTGAATGTGAACGAAACACTTGCGAAAAGAGAGGCATGTTAGAGAAATAATTGACAAAGCTCACCAAAATAGAATTACAATTGCAATCAAAGTGAGGGAGAGTGTCAATGGAAAGTGTGCACTAACCATCGAAATGTGTTGTGTAGTACACTGTGCTTATAGATGTAAGTTTTAACCCTGTACAGAAATTACCTGCATACATCTAAAACATAGAAAATAAACAATGCGAGAGCATAACACATAAAACACATATACATAGAGATTTCCCCTGGATCCCAAAACCGGGACTACCAGCTTGATTTTTCATTATTGTCCTTTCAATGTTACAATACATATTTATACATGCCGAAGCATCCAATACCATGGACTAAAAACCATCGCATCCAAAACCATGGACCGAAAACCATCGCATCCAAAACGATGTGCCAAAAACATGCACAAAACCATAGGTAGGTCTACCCAACCTACTATAGGGTCAAAAAAAAATTCCCCAGGGCACTGCCTCGAACCCCGTAGACCCCCCCACTACACAATCAACGTAATGAAGGGGGGGCTCCGTCCCCCCTCTAACCTCTTGGTTAACTACGTGGGCTAGTCGTGGAAAGAATATAATACAACCCAACATTCTCTCACTTGTTGTTTTCTTTCCACAGGGGGCCACAGGAGAGCTTAGTCATTTATCTAGCCCTGCAATGCCCATTGTTTCTCTACACCAAGAGAAATTCTCAGAGCTAACAAATTTTCTCAATGCATCTGTAGTACTCTTCAAAGTCTCCACCTTTACCAGCAACACCTTTTTGTCTTCTATCATATCCCTCACAAAGTGATACTGAACATCAATGTGTTTTGTCTTTGAATGGTAAGCAGGGTTCTTTGCCAAGAATATTGCACTTTGGCTGTCACAATCTATCCTTATAGCTCCCTGTACTAACCCCATACTTGAACAAAATCTCTACAACCAAACTATTTCCTTTCTTGCATGAGTGGCTGCCATGTATTCTGCTTCCGTAGTTGATAGTGCCACTACAGATTGTTTCTTACTCATCCAACTGAATGCACCTCCAAATAGGTTAAACAATACCCACCTGTAGATCTTCTCTGATTCATATCTCCAACCCAGTCTACATCAACAAAGCCACAAATATCCAAAACTTTTTCCAATCCTGGTCTTCCTTGGTAGCACAAACCATAATCACTAGTGCCACACAAATACCCGAAATCCCGCTTCACTGTTGTCTAATGCTTCTTCCCTAGTTTTGACATAAACCTGCTCAATACTCCTACTACATGTGCAATGTCTGGTCTAGTACAGACCATTGCATACATCATACTACCGACTGCACTTGCATATGGAACACGAGACATGTCCTCTTCCTCTTCTTGTGTCTTGGGACATTGTTTGGTAGATAACTTTACACCTACAGGAATAGGAACCTTCGCCGGTTTACTATCCTGCATATTAAACCTCTGCAGTATTGTCTCAACATAATTCCTCTATTTTAACTAGAGCTTCCTCTTTTCCTAATCTCTTTTAATTTCCATGCCCAAAATATAGTTTTCAGCACCAAGATCTTTCATATCGAATTTGGAGGACAATTGGGTCTTCAAATCTTGGATATTTTCTTTGTCATTTTCAACCAGCAACACATCATCCACATAAAAGACCAGATAAATAACACGGTCACCAATTAATTTACAATACACATAGTGATCTGCTTTGCTTCTGGTGAAGCCAAGTCTCCATATAAATGTATCAATATTTCTGATACCACATCCTTGGTGATTGTTTTAACCCATAGAGAGACTTCTTTAACTTGCATACTAATTCTTTCTTACCCTTCACTACAAAACCTTTAGGTTGCTTCATGCAGATCACCTCTTCCAGATCCCTGTGAAGAAATATTATCTTCACATCCATCTGTTCTACCTCAAAATCAACTAGAGCCTTAAATTCTTTAAACTTTCCAAGGACTTCAGATTTCTTCTTAGTGAAATATATCCATGTATTCCTTGAGAAGTGATCTATAAATTATACATAGTACATAGACTTACCTAGTGATGGAACCTTCACAGGTCCAAACACATCATTGTGCACAAGCTCTAATATCTGTTTCACCCTCTTACCACCAGAGGGGAAACTCACCCGATTCTGTTTCCCATATACACAATTTTCATAGAAATCAAAATCTAGAGGGCTATTACTCATACCTTCTATCATACGTTTACCTTGAAGTATTCAAAGTCCCTTCTCTCCAATATGTCCAAGCCTTTGATGCCACAACATGGTCTTCTCTCTAGAGACCACTAGATGTTCTGCTCCACTTTCAGGAACCACAGAACTGTTGCACCCATCAACAACAGTGCTACCTTGCAGCTTGTACAGAGTTCCAATCTAAACTCCCAGCATCAATACCAATGCTTCCCGAACCATCTTGTAGGTATCCTTCTTTAACACTATCTTTACACCTGCATCATCCATCTTGCTTACAGAAATCAGATTTCTTGCCAATGCACAAATATGTAGAACACTCGGAAGTGTTCTAACCCTTCCACCTTGCAACTTTAACTTTACTTTTCTACGACCAATGATTATAGCCTTCCTATCATCCCCTAAGAAGACATCACCACCATCATATTTGTCATACTCACAGAACCACTCTCTATGGGGAGTGAAGTGAAAGGATGCACCTGAGTCAAGCAACCATGCCTCTTGATCTACATGTCTACTTGAAGAAGCCAAGTACACATCCCCACCTTCATCTAAGATGGTTTTCACCTCTGCAGAAGGAGCATCATCAGATCCCTTTCCTTTGTCAGGAGGTTTAGGTTTACAGTCCCTTTTGTAGTGCCCTTCTTTTCTGCATTTCCAAAACACCACCTTTAGATGTTTTCTTGGAGATTTAGATCTCCCACTTGATGACTTATTTTTGTTTATGTTCTGGAACCATCCTCATACAGGCAAGGCATCACCATTATGGCTCTCCATATTTTTTTGTCTCATCTCCTCCGTCAGCAAGGTTAAGACTATTTCATCAAACTAAAAAGCAGTTGCATTGCTACCTATTGCAATAACCAGACTATCCCACGAATCTGGTAGAGAACACAACAAACTAATGCACTTATCTTCATCTAAAATTTTAATATCAACAGATAATAACTGACCTACCACAATATTAAATGCATTCAGATGCTCTATCACCGAGTCTCCACATTTCATCCTCAGGTTATACAGCTTTTTCGCAGGAACAGTTTATTCACCAGAGACTTAGATTGGTACAAAGTCCCTAACTTGTCCCACAAAGCCTTCGCCATAGCTTCCCCTAATACATTCAACAATACTAAATCTGAGACACACAATCATATTGTGCTCTTAGCCTTCCGATCCAACTTATTCCATTCTTCATCGAACACTCCCATTGGTTTAGTACCCAGATCTACCGCGATCCACTAATCTTTATCCACCAGCAGATCCTCCATCTTGAGTTTCCACAACTCAAAACTCTATCCATTAAATTTCTCGATCTTTGTCTTTCCACTACTCACCATCTGCTTTCACCACCAGAATCGATCCTGCAGATCTCCCACTGAACAGGGTCTACCACAGGCCTGAGCAAAACCCCTCAGCAACAAAGGCATCCCCTTGAAGCCAAAACAACTCCAATACCAAATGTAAGTTTTAACCTCGTACAAAAATTACCTGCATACGAATTGTAAAACACACAAAATAAACAATGCGAGATCATAACACATAAAACACATATACACAGAGATTTTCCCTTAGATCCCAAAAATGGGACTACCAGCTTGATTTTTCATTATTTCCCTTTCAATGTTACAATACATATTTATACATGTCAAAGCTTCCAATACCATGGACCAAAAACCATCGCCTCCAAAACCATGGACCGAAAACCATCACGTCCAAAACCATGTGTGAAAAACATGCACAAAACCATAGGTAGGTCTGCCCAACCTAATATAGGATCCAAAAAAAAATTTCCCCTGGGCGCTGCCTTGGACCCCGTAGAGGGGGGCTACTTGCCCCCTTCAAACCCCGCAAACAGGGGGGATGCCACCCCCGACGCATAATCAGTGCAACAAAGAGGGGGCTCCACTAGTTGTGGAAAGAATATAACACAACCCAACAATATATTGCACAATCATTGTCACAAGTGATTGTGCAAGCCTTATCTTCAAGAGATGCACATTGCCTATGTAAGGCTGCATCGAAAGAGCCTCACTTGTGAATTATTCAAAAACTAAGCATGCATAACCAAGTGACCTTGACACTTAGAAGAAGACTCAATGATTTACAAAACATTAGATTACCATGAAGTGACCATAGAATTACAGATCACAAGATCCTTAGTACGCACCGAAATTCAAGTGTAATCAAAATTTTAAAGGGCATATTTTGCATTAACAACACTATGCATGGGATTCATGTTCTTGAGTGTTATTTTTTTTTTAATGCCTTGTAACCAATATGCATTTGCGAAGTCCCATACTTATTTGACACAATGATGATGGGTGATCCAAAGGTGAGGCACATGGTCGAGCAACACCTTGCTCTAGTAGTTGTTGCAACTGCGTCTTCATCTTGTTTGCCTCTATAATGGACTACATATATATACTAAAGTTTTGTAACAAGAGATCTAGCAATAGTTGGTTCTCATGCTCCACTTCCCTCTTGGGTGGTGGCCCTTTAGGATCCTCAAACACATCCATGTATGCATGTAACAACTCTTCCATTTTTATTTTATTACTTAGTCACCCCTTCAGGGATAACTTAGCTCTCATGAACTCTTCTACAGATTGATTTTCTCTTAAAAATGAAAAAGCATATTTCTTGTTAGAATTCATCAAATTTTTGGATTGGTTTGAACTGACTAGAAAGATCTTCAGTTTTCCCTTTTTCACACTGATGATGAAGGATTTTTCATCCTTGACGAGATGATATTAGTTGGATTTCTTCATGAATACCACACTCGCTTGTACATGTAGGGATTCCCAAACACAACCCCACATACATCAAGTGGAACTACATCCAATTCTACTTCATCAATAAAATCAACATTAATAGAAAATTTTATCCTTCTCTATTTTACTACCTTTATGTTTGCCTTCTTATTGACCCAACCCAATGGATATGAGCTACGATCATCATAAGTCTCTATTACTAGTTTCTTGACCATATTTATTAATATTAGATTTTCCTACGGTCTTCAGTCAAATAGAGCATTAATTTCCATCTTCTTGACTTGTATCTTTATATAGAAAATTCTGGTCATTTTGTTCTCTTAATCTTGCTAAACACTACTCAAATTCACCCCCTTCTGCACTGATGTACATACAATCTTCTCATCTACGTCTTAGTTGCTTTCCACTTGATTACTCAAATCTACGGGCATGAGAATTTTTATGATCCTTATGCCTTAAAAATGATAAGAAACCAATAATTATAGTAATCTTTAGGAGGGACACCTCCTTTTACAATGAATACAAATTACAAAAGACAATATTTGATGATTCTAAGACTAGGTCTCCTTAGTGAATATATAGGCGACAACGAGTACAAATATAATAAAATAGGAACATGATGGATTCTTTCTTACATAAGAATATAGAAATAGAAATGTAATCATTCCATATCCAGGGACTAATAAGGGGTTTAGGGTTAATATGGGCCTTATATAGTGCTTAACATTCCTCTCCACTTCAAACAAGTCTTCCCCTAACCAATTGACTAATTTCTAGAGATTATACAAGAATAAGTCATATTCCCATGTCATCTCTTCTATTGGTAGGTTTTTTTGTTTGATGATGTACTCCATAATTGCTAGGTTATTGGGTTCCTTAATCCATGTTTCAATGATTGTTTCTACTTCTACTATGATTTTCCCTTCTTTATTTATTTTTGGTACAATTCCCAACTACATATGAATACATGGTCATGATATTGATTAGGTGAAATACCGTTAAGAATTAGTCTAAATAACTTGGGATGATTATTGATAGATTTATGGAGAACCCTTGACATAGATGATATTTATGCTTGAAGATTCAGTGAACATAATTTTTCCATCAAACCGTAGTGCCCATTTTTGAGTAATTTTCTCATACTGTTAGAGCTTATCACTTTACATGGTTTCCCTAGGATAATTCTAGGCTCATTTTTCTTTCCTTTTAAGATAAATCATATGAAGAGATCTTGAATATTAAAGGTCATTGTTCCTAATGACTGTAGCCATTATACCCCTAATACAACATCAAAACCACTCATTTGTATTGCAATCATGGGATTGTCCAAAAAATACTCCTCCATATTGAGCTTAATACTATGAAACTTCCCTACATAATTTATGGTGTCTCCATCTATAATAATTACATGAAGCTTTGGTGCTAGATATATGAAACAATCAAGAAGTTTTGATAATTTGTAATTGATGAAGTTATGGGTATTACTTTAATCAATCAACATTGTTACCTTTTTCTTTTTGATATATCCTTCTATCTTGAGTGTTTGTGGAGTATTTATTCTAGCCGATGCATGACAAGATATTATTGGAGTAATCTATTCTAGCTCTAAATATTTTTATGGGACCAATTTTTGATCTTCTTCCTCTTCAGAGTATATTTAGAATCAATTATTCTCATCGTGTAATGCCTCTTACTGTACTTTCTATCATAGTTGAAAAATAGTACCTTTGATCTTGTTCCATCCATTTGTTAAGGAGTCAACCTTAAATTTATTTACTACCATCTATTTCATTAAATTTATTCTCTAATTGAGATTACACAAATTCTAAGTCTTCACTGTGTTCATGAGTTACATGAGTTAAGGATGAGCTTTCAGTAGATTTGATTGGTGTAGTAGCTTTATTTGAAGGCATGTTGGAAAATAGTAATAGTACTCCTCTTTATCATAATTTTCAACCACCAAAAAAAAGGGATCTTTTAATCACCAATTAGGTCACTTTTAAATTACATACCTTAAGTTGGATAAAATTTGAATGGATGGAGTTTTTCTTGCTATATCTCTAATATTTGAACCCTTCCATATATGAAAATTTGTGTTATAATACCATGATATATATTGTACAGTGATGTGTGATTTGACGGTAAGTCTACTTGGGCGAAGCTCGGGAGACCGTAGTTCAAATCTCATTGAGTACACTGGCTTGTTGTGGTGGATGCTCGAGAAGCAGATTCCCCACCCCTACCTTGGTGGCACGAGAGTCTCGCTTTGCTAAAAATATAGGATCTTAGTATATCAACTTGTAGGTAGTTGGATGTACTCTTGGTGTTATAGTGGAAGCTACGAGGATTGATCCTGGGTCTCCCATAGATTAGGACTAGCAGTTACCGGTTCACCATGTGGTTAAAAAAAAATTACTATGATATACATTTTCTACAATTCCACGGGTGTGAACATAATTTGATGTGCCAATTGAAAGTTATGGTAGCTTTCCCTAAACTTTTTTATTTTTGGCCTCTTCCAATGAGCAACTTCTATAGCATGACATGTGTCCAATTATTCAAGTATCTTTTTTAATTTTTTTTTAAAGGAACTTATGTTTATCTCCTAAACTTTCTGAATATTTCATAGACTGATATAGAAAAAATACTAAGCTTACTTGTTTAAAATTTATTTCAGGAATGTTCACAAACCTTAACTTCCATAGGTCTAACTCTGAAAGTATAGTGAACCCAATTTTGAAAATTGAACCACATGTTCCTTGATATTTATCCTTAATATGGTCTAATTTTGACTATCTAAAACCCCATAGACAAAATCGATTGTGAGAAATCCAAATTGACTTGTTTGAAATTGATTTCTAGAGCATTGAGGAACCTGGAAATCCTTAGAGAATATATCCAAAATTATATTGAACTAAGATATGAAATTTGAACTAGATGTTCACTAAGGTTTCACCTAAATGTGGTCCCAGTTTCATGGTCTAAAACCTCATACAAAAAAAGCTCTAGGGAAAATTTTGAATTGACCTAATTGAGGTTGATTTCAGGAGCATTTAGAAAGCATAACATCCTTGAAACATATCTCAAAAAATATAGTCAACAGAGATCTCTCATGTGCTTTGGCTAGCACATTTTAATATTTATCCCCCTTCTACTTATTATTCTTATCCTTGGAAGCTTCTTGATGTGCCCTATTATTTAACCCACTTGATTTACCTTTCTTTGGTGTATGTTCTCTAGGTATTGTTTCTATAGGCATGCCTCATATTGCATTGTCGGTTTGAAAAAAATCACTTGCTTCTATAGATGGTTGTGTAGAACACCTAGATACTTTAGGTATATGGTTGGCTTCTTTGGGGAGATATCCAACATTATTTCCATCTTCCTAAATTATGTGATGTACTCCTATACACTCTGTCGGTGTCTTTGCCTAAAGTATGCCACCAAATACATTGATCCTCTACATACCCAATAGGGATGAAATTTTTGAAATTCATCACTTAGTCACTAAAGGATATCCATGTAGTCTTAGGGTTATCGGGTAATTTTTCCACCAGGCTATGGAATAGCCCTCTAATTTTAGATGTGCAAATCAAATTTTATGTTCTTCCTCTATGTGGTATACACTAAAATAAAAATTAACTATTGCTACTAGTGATTTAACTTCAAAGTGTTAATATCATCTTGATATGACTTGATATCAACCTTCACATCCATCTTCAACAAGGGTTGTGATGGTTTATGAAACTTAAGTTGGTTGTTCTTTTTAGGTTATTAATAAGACTCTCTATGTTTCTTCCTAATCCCATAGTTTCCGCTCTAATCTTACCATAGATCTAGAACCTTGATCTTCTCTGATTCCCAACCTTTTCACCAAAGGCACCATAAGGAGATTCATGTTATGGCTAATATCTGAAACATGTTCTTCCAGCCTCAAGAACCTCTCCTTTGCATGATATATAGGGTTATTAATGGATTCATTATCCATGGCTAGGCTTTATGACTTTCTTCTTAATCCAATATGGATTCCTTGCAACCTCCAATGAAATACCCAAAGAAACATTCTTTAATACAAATATGATCTATGAAATGTTGTGGATATTCTACTGGACATTTTGTTACAATGGATCTATTTTTTTTTTACTTATAATATGAAACTATATACTATGAGGGATAATTTTCCTTAGATTTATGGATTCACTAATTACTATGTTGTGCTTATGCATGCAATAGGTAAAATATGGAAAATAAAAATAGAACTCACAAACAAAAATAAATACTGTATATAATCTGGGAACCCCTTATGGAAGAAAACCCAGTGAGAAGGTGAGGGTACTCTACTCTCTCTCTCTCTCTATATATATTTTTTCTTTTTTAAAAAAGAACTATCTATATTCTTTGAATATATCAACAATAAATGTAAAGCTTGAAAGCTAGATTTCCAAATTTTTCTGTCAATTTTTTTCAAAATCATATCTGAATTTTCATTGTTTTCTAAATAAATAGTAAACTCATTAGACCACTGCCAGAAATAGATACATTTTCATTATATATTTTTTACACAATTGTAAACTCATTAGACTACAGCCATAAATAAACATCTATGAATACATTTTGATGAAAATTTAAACGTCAACTTCTACTAACTTTAGTAGAGATGGGAGAGGAGAAGAGAAGAGCAGATTAAGAGGCAGAGTGATATAGCAATCAATGTCGCAACAAATACACATCTATGTCCAATCCACCTCCAGTTGTAAATCAACGAATTGCAGAGTTGTTCTCCTCCCAAAGTATATTGATGAGGCTGATGATGATTATTGATAGAAGTAGTGTAGTCCACAAAACCTACCACCCAACTGGTCTGTTCAAAGAGAAGACCGCCAATGTAAAAAGATAATAAGTTTTGTCCTGCCGGCAGGACCTATTGGTAATGATATGGTGGAGTATGAGCTTGAATGGTGGATTTGCCTCCACGTACTCTTAACCCTAAGGATGGGATGGAGACATCAATCATTGTATTACATGTTCGTCAAACATAAGAAAACAATGCCATAGTCTAACCTGAAAATTTTAGCCGATGTACTACATGTTCTTCAAACATAAGAAAACACTGTCGTAGTCTAACCTGAAAATCATGAAAATTTTGGAAATATTTTTATAAATTCTGGTAAGTATTTTTGTAAATCTATATGAAAGTGGTTAAATTTTAAGATTTTGGGTGTCTAAGAAGTTTTTGATGGTAGCGAATTTATTTCCACCTTCAAAAACATGATATAAACACATTTTCTGTAAGATTTGTTGAATTTTTTTTACCTGAAATCCAACCAAAAATGGCCTTCCGAGCAATTCCTCTGCCCTAGTAAACTTGCCAAAACAATATTCCATGTCCGTTAACTTCCTCAGAGCTCAGAGAGAGGGACCCAATCAAGAAAGTCAGCCTCGAAGAACTAAAGACTGAACAACCAGGAATTTCATAGCAGAAAAAAAAATAATAATTTTTGTTTTATATATATATATATATATATATAATATATATATTAGCTTTTAGTTTTTAAATAATAAATAATTGTTTAGACAAAGAAGTGTGTAGTGTAATTTCAAGGACAATTAGAATTATCATTTTTATCCAGTTAGGTTACTAATAATTAGGGAGAGGCTTATGCCCATTCCTTGAAGCAATTGCACTTCATATCCATAAACTAATTAGAGTGAGGGGACTTGAAGGGAATAATTTGGCATCTTCATGTTGGCTCTTTTATGTTAGAACTTAAACTTAATATAATTTTTAAAAGAATCAAAATTTATTTGAACTCTATGGTTTACATTAAAGTCAATTATGTTATAACAACTATGAAGTAGACTTATTAGCAAATTAGGTAACTTCATATGAAATTGGAGTTTTTTAAATAAATGATGGGGAGACTCGTCACTCAATTATGTGATTAGGTGGCAGCACACATGTTGGGTCATACAAACTTTATAATGAAACATGTCGAGAGGGTCTAACACTTATCAATGGAAGTCATGGTTGCGTCGACTGGGTCTACAATTTATTTTAGTGTGGATCGTGAGTGTTAGATGTGGATGTGAGATGTTTTTTAAATTCAATTTTTTTATATTGTAATGTTAGATGTGAGATATTTTTTAAATTCAAATTTTTTGTATTGTAATTTTGTTTCTTATTAATAAAATTAAGAAAAATAACTAGATAAAAGAAAATTTTTTGTATTGTAATTTTGTTTCTTATTAATAAAATTAAGATAATATATATATATATATATATAATAAATATATATATATATATATATCGCATTAAAATATAATACATAAATATTACTTATAATTTAACATCCATTTTACAATATAAATTAAAAATGATATCATAACCATCTTTAAATTTAATTGATAAGCCGATAAAAAATTAATATTTACAATATAATAAGAATTTTAATCATCAATATTTAGCAGAGATATTATTACCTTCTAAATAGGTTTAATACCCAGAAGAGAAAGATAGAGAGAGGGAGGGTGAGAGGGAGAGGAGGGAGAAAAATCATAATACCATGGGCTAATACCATAGTTTATCAATACCATGAGTCATCTAGGCTGTTGCTTATTATGTTATGGATCTAGGCTTTTAATCATTCTACTACAATAACATGGGAAAATACCATGACCATTGGTTTATCAATATCAAATGCCCAAAAACCATAACTTCTTTCAAAATCAATATATTTTACAAATACTTTATTTTAATTTAATTTTATAACATTTTTTAATTAAATCTAAAAGAAAAAACTGTTATAATTAATTTTGAGATATATCTAACCCAATCATCCTCAGGGCTCCTAAAAGTATTCCCATAGAGATTAAATCGATGTTTTAATAAATTAAAAATCAGAATACTTTTATCTATACAAATATGAAATTTATATAATATAAATAATATTATAAAGAACGAGGATAGATGCATTTTATCCAAAGGTCCAAGCAAAGAGAGAAAAAAAAGTGACTAACAATGATAGAGGAAAGATAATGCATGATTATTTTAAGTTTTTAATTTTTGTATTTTCTTTGACATGATTGATCCAAAATATATGTTTAATATTTTACAACCACTTATGTTTTTTTTTTAGATACTTTCTTAAATAAAATACAATGGGATCATATTAAAGAGAGAGAGAGAGTGAGGTGGAGGGGGAATGGACTGGGGCAGAGAGGCATAGAGGTGGGAGAGACAGGGAGAGAGGAAGGAAGAGAGAGCGGAGGATAGAGCAAAGGAGAGAGATGGATTTGGAGGGGGAAAGAGAGGGAGGGAAGAACAAGACATTGAGAGATAAAGGTGGAGAGAGAGAGGGACTGATAAGGGAGAGATGAAGATGGAATGAGAGAGAGAGGAGACAAGGGAAGGGAGAGAAAAGGAGAGGATAGAGATAAGAAAAGAAGGGGAAGAGAGAGACATGGAGACATAGATATGGAGGGAGGAGCGAGGGGGAGAGTGAGAAGGAGAGAGTAAGGGAGATAGTGACAAAGTTGGAGGGTGGAGAGAGAGTGTGTGTGTGATGGGGGGGAGACAGAGGAAGGTGGGATAGGAAGGGAGAGAGGGGAAGGAAAAGAGAGTGGACTTGATAGAGAGGGGAGAGAGAGGGGGAGAGAGATGGAGGTGGAAGGGGAAAGAGAGGGGGGAAGAACATAGAAATTGAGAGAGAGAGGAGGTGACAAGGGAGAGATGAAGATGGAATGAGGAAGAGAGGAGACGAGGGAAGGGAGAGAAAATGAGAGGATAGAGATAGGGAAAGAAGGGGAAGAGAGAGACATTGAGACATAGATATGGAGGGGGGAGAGAGGGGGACAGCAAGAAAGAGAGGAAAGAGGAGATAGTAATAGAGTTGGAGGGTGGAGAGAGAGTGTGTGTGTGATGGGGGGCGGGGGGATAGAGGGAGGTGGGAGAAACAAGGAGCGAGAGGAAGGAAGAGAGAGATGACTTGAGAGAGAGGAGAGAGAGGGGGGAGAGATATGGAATTGAAAGGGGAAGAAATGCATAGAGAGAGAAAGGTGGAGAGGGAGAGGGAGTGACAGGGGAGAGAGAGATAGAGAGTATGTTTAGGGGTTGAGAAGGAAAGACAAGGGGAGATAGATGTGGTGATTAGATGAGGGGGGAGAGAGGTTGAGAAGAGAGAGGCAAAGAGAGGGATAAGGAGGAAGATATAGGGGGATTTATAATTATATATATAATAAATATGTATATAATATGTATATAGTTCTATATATATTATAATATATATATATAATGTTTAGGTGGTATGATTTTGGTATATAATTGTATATAGTATAATTATAATTAATAGTATAGTGTATTATATAATAATATATAGTATATAATATATATATATATATATATAGATATAGATATGAAGAGAGAACGTGAAGAGAGAGAGAGAGAGATAGACACATAATGGAAGGTTGATAGAGAGGGAAGAAGAAAGAGGCACACAAAGAAAAATACAGACGTAGAAGTTAGATCTAGAAAGTCATGAATATTTTTGCTTTTCACTAAAATAGATGTATTAACTTTAGTGTACTTGTCGATGTCTAATCCTATTTGATCTCTTGCACTTGGTGCATTGATTTTAATGTAGATCTCAATTTCTATTCCTATTTAATACCTTACACTAGATGCATTGATTTTAGTGTAGATGTTCATTTCTACTCCTATTTGATTGCTTGCACTAGATGCATTGGTTTCAATGTAGATATTGATTTCTAATCATATTTGATCACTTGCACTATATGCATTGGTTTCAGTGTAGATATTATTTCTAATCGTATTTGATTGCTTGCACTAGATGCATTGATTTTGGTGTAGATGTCAATTTCTAATCTTATTTAATACCTTAACACTAGATGCATTGATTTCATTGTAGATGTTGATTTCTACTCCCATTGATTACTTGCACTAGATTCATTGGTTTAAGTGTAGATATTGATTTCTAATCATATTTGATCGCTTGCACTATAAGCATTGGTTTAAGTGTAGATTTCAATTTCTAATCCTATTTAATACCTTACACTAGATGCATATATTTCAATGTAGATGTTGATTTCTACTCCTATTTGATTGCTTGCACTAGATCCATTGGTTTCAGTGTAGATATTGATTTCTAATCCTATATGATCACTTGCACTAGATGCATTTATTTCAATGTAGATGTCGATTTCTAATCATATTCAATACCTTACACTAGATGCGTTGATTTTAGTGTAGATGTTGATTTCTACTCCTACTTGATTGCTTGCACTGGATGCATTGGTTTCAGTGTAGATATTGATTTCTAATCCTATTTTATTGCTTGTAGTAGATGCAATGATTTTAGTGTAGATGTTGATTTCTAATCCTATTTGATTGTTTTTACTACATACACTGATTTTAGTCTAGATGTTGATTTCAAATCCTATTTGATTGTTTTCACTAGATGAATTGATTTTAGTGTAGATGTTGATTTCTGATTTAATGAAACTAGATATATGATTTACATTAATTTCAAAGTAATTATATTAATAGTATGCATAGATTTCAATGTAAGCACATCTCTTCCCCCTCCATCTATATCTCTATCTCCTGTTGTCTATCCTTCTTTATCTCTCTACCTCACCCCCCCGAAACATACACACTCTCTCTCCATATCTATCTATCTATCTCTCTCCCTCTGTCCCTTTTCCATTCTCTCTCTCTCTCTCTCTCTTCCCCTTCTATCTCTCTCTAACACTACTCTCTCCATATCTATATCTCTTCCTCCCTCCCAATATTTTCCTTTCTCTTCTTCCCTCTCTCCCCCCCTCCATCTATATCTCTATTTCACCCCCGCAACATACACGCTCTTTCTCAGTGTAAGTACATAAACATTATTCATAATGTGAATTGATTTATGTGTTACAGTAATTCAACCATAACTACAATACTTGACTTTTCATCATAAATAAAATGTTCACTTACCCAAAATTTCTTCTTCTTAACACTGTCAACTATTTGTAATTGACTATATTCTTATTATTCTCATTTTCCATCATTCAAAATTTCCTGAAACTATAAACTATTTGTAATTGGTTACATTATTATTATTCCCATTTCCCGTCATTCAACATCATCAATCACTTTTCATTCAAACACGGTAATAGAAAATAACTAATATGTGTGGCAATAAGAATAATAGAAGAAAATAGTTTCAGATATATCACAATGAATTTTGTTTTTAATTGACTATATTCTTATTATTCACATTTTCTATGATTCAACATTGTTACATTGTCACTTTGCACTTAATCTTTTTATTTCAAAATTCAAGTTACTAATAGTCTCTGTCTTCTCAACAAATTGAGGTAACTAAGAAAAGTTAAAAATTAAACTGACCAAATTAATATTAGACATATTTATCGTATTTAAAATGATCAAAATAATTATCTGTTCAACAAATTTTGTATGAACGCACATGAATGAAACCAGCCTAGATCCATCTTAACCCCGGGTCTATCAAGCGCCGAGAGGGATCAAATCTCTCGAGGTGCAAACCTTTCCTCAATTTTTGTACTCAAAAAAGGCATTTTCACCTCAAGAGATTTGGTCCCTCTTGGCGCTTGATAGATCCAGGGTTAAGATTGATCTAGGCTAGTTTAGGACATTGTTGAGCAAAGTAAATTGTAGGAGGATAAGGTAGCCTTGATGTAGCAAAGAATCCATATGCTACAAGCAATGGATTCATCCCTTGTGGGAGTTAATGTAATATAAGGATTCTTGTTTGTTTTTTTGTGTGTGTGTGTATAGATATCATTAAAGAAAAAACATGGTTATAAGGTTTAAGTGCATGGGGCAAAAAAAATGGGATTATTATGTTACGTGCACTTTACTAAATAAATATTTTTTTATTCTGAAGGTTTCATGCAAAGTAGATAAAGGTTAGATGATGCATGCATTGAAGTGTTGGATCGTCAATAATCCATAAGAGCACTAGATCTAATGGCTTATATGAATCATGTACCCCCTCCTGTGGTTGATGTTTAGTGGGGGAGGAGTCGTGGTTGGGATTTGCTCCAAACCACCTACATCCAATCAGCATATGAGATTGATTGTAGGGGCCCCCTATCTACCCAAATTAAAACCATCAGGGGGGTGAGCATTACCAACTGAATTTCCAAGGGTGATTTCACATATCATGACAAGCTTTAGAGCAACGAGCAAGCACAACCTTGGCGCACATCCAAAGGCTAGAAGGGCAGGTGGCTCAATTGACAAGTAAGCAACCATGTTGAAGATATACATGCATACGTGGACATAATAATGTGGATAAGGCAGTTTATATGGACAATTGACATGGCATTCCATGTCAACATGACATCATGATGACATCATCAATGAAGTCACTAATGAAAATACTTTTTGAAGGGATTTTGAAGTCCATGCCTAAAGGAAAAGAAAGGAGTTGATAGAGGAGAAAGGGGGGAATGTATTCTATTATTCTATTTGTGAAAGGGAAGGGAAACGAGGCTCACGATTGCAAATATTAGATAGTAATTCTTGTACAGGGAACCATTTGCACTCCTAGTTATGGAAATCAAGTTAGTTACAAGCCAAAAATCTCCAAGAAATATTCTCAGGTATCTTCTTCCATTTCTCTTTGTTTGTTTCATAATTACTAATTTAAAATACGAAATCCTTACTCCTCAAGGCCTTATTAATTTAGATAATATACCATTAATTGAGCATGAAGTAGACATATATGACACTCATTGTCACCTTGACCTATTTTAAGTTATATAGGAGGATTTAAGTAGGTTTGGCCATTCAAATAATACCTTTTGGGTATGTGAATATGGTCTAATGTTTGTCACCATTCCTCATTTGTATGACTTCCTTGGTTTATTTCTTGGTGTGGAATTTATTATATACACCAAACTATTGTTTATAGCGATGGTTGTATTCTCCTTTAGATATCATTTTAACATATCTATGATATATTACATTTTCCATCTATTGAAAACCTCTAGTCACTCACCAACAAAATTTTAATTCAATTATATAGGGATTTATTAGAAGTTGAAAAGAAAACTATGCTAGAGTCTATGTTACTAGTTGGTTCCCC
>APFE030302250.1:0-10969 GCA_000404065.3 Pinus taeda
TAAAATATTGCATATGAGTTGTATCTTTTTTCTCTATATAAATGAGTTCAATTATATTAATAACATAGATTTATTTTATTTGGGATTATAAAATGTAAAGACATATAAAAAATTTTAAGATATAAATCTCATTTTGTGGAAATTTGAGAAGATGCGTTTTTATGATAAATTTTATTTAGCTCAAGTTATTTTATATCCAAACTTAATGTAGATATTTACTAGTTTTTCATATATATATATATATATGAGCCTCTAAGGTTACCACAATTGATAAGGTTATCATCCACATTAAAATATCCGACACGTGTCAACACACTAAAGCTTATATGTAGTTTTTTATTCAATATAAATTAACCCACATATAACCAATCTTTTCAAGTTAGAATTTAAAATCTATTATATAATGAAATATATTAATTTTTTTTTATCTAAAATTGTAACAACCCAAAATTTAAATATTTAACTAATTAGATCAATTATGTAGTTTATGATCAACACACCCAATTATTCAACTATTTAACATAGAATTTTCAAAAACATGAGTGCAAATGACTTACCTGTATCAACGATATTCCTTGTACTTTTGGAGTTGAATGCTCCTTGAATTCAGCTAACTTAAACAAATATTTTGGGGACGACTCTCCACCCAACCGTAGGCTCAACTACACATAATCTTTCTGCAACTGGCCACCCCCGAGCCTTAATGAATGTATTACTACGAGGGAACCCTTTGTCTCAAAACACTTTTCTCCCAAGAGGATAGATGAAGGAATAGATGAATCACATCCTCCTCATCATCCATTAAATAGACAAAAAAAATGGAAAGGTGACCACATGCACACATTCCATGTGTAAACATGCAAGTTTTATTTCTTTATTTTAATTTTTACTTAATTTACTATTCTTTTTAATTTAACTCTTCCTTATATTATTGCTTTTTACCTTTTGGTAACTTTACTTATTTTCAATACTTTTTAGGTTTACTTTTATATATATTTATTTAGAACTCCAATTTATTATTTACTATTTTATTTATTTATTATTCTTATATTTCCTCATTGTTTATTTATTATTATTATATTTCCTTTATTCACTTTTACTATTTATTTATCATTATTATCTTTTCTTTTTTATTTATTATTTATATACTTATATTTTAATATTATATTATTATTATTTATTATTATTATTATTATCATTAGGGAACATTACATACGCCCCTTCTTTAAGGAGCTTCGTCCCGAAGTTAAGTTGAGTCATTTAACATTTTGTTTATTTATTTATTTATTACTTCACATTTTCCTTAGATGCTCTGTTGAACTAGTATAACCGGCAGGCATTGAAAATTTCCACGACATCTGTGAAATCTCAAGGAATCTCTATCCTTTGTCCCACTTTCGGAACCAAGCATAAGCCTTATCGTTCTATACCATAACCCAATGTTAGCTCTAAGTATTGCACCTGGCTCAATCTTTAGTTGCCCCAAGGCAAGCATCTTGTTCCAGTACTCAATTTTTCTGGGCATCTCACAGGGTTGGCCCACTCGCTCCACACTCAATAAGAGCACAAACCCAGGAATCAATTTTCTTACACGCCCACCAAAATTCAACATCCCATTCTAATATCAGGCACTTGGCCTCCAATATCAGTGACTTAGCCTCCTCAAGGTGGTCCCAAATCCCCTCAAGAGTTGTCGATCAAGAGCTATACAAGACAAAGGAACCACTACCATATGTAGTGTTGATTGAGTTTGCCTCTAGCCCATATGGTGTTACATATTCTCCCTTGAAGGTATGGGTACCCATGAGATCATGAAATAAACAAACCCTCGAGACCCATTACTAGATTTCTTGTCAATCACCACATCAAAACATACATCCGATGCATTAGTTATATTATAACATCTAGAAGATAACCCACATGCCAAATATTGCATGTCATCATGAGAACATAACATCTTTGTTATCACAAAATTCTGATTGTCATAAATCTATAGGAAATTACCACATACTTCACATCATAATATTCCCCTAAGTTATAAAATTAGCATATCAACATCAAAGGCATATCATCGCATAATAAGTTCACATGTCAATTTACCTCATATCATAACATCATAATCACTATGCATATCATATTCCTCATAAACATACAACATGATGAGCATAACAAATATATAAACGAGCACCACATATGCATCATTAACCTCTCATCATAACTATACTATTTACCACACACCACCACCTCATGAAACATCATTAATATGAGAATCATCTCAATACTTATCAGATATAAAACAATAATACACTATATGCATTCTTATCATAGTTCACAAAATCAGTTTCATTTCCTTGTATAAACAATGAATACCAACTAGGAAATAAGATTATTCAACATCCACCTAGGTTGTAGTCTATCTCATCAATACTATTAGTGTCATGTTTTCTTCAAGGTATCAATTACTTTTCAATAATCATCCCCACATCTATCAACTAGGAAGTTGATGATTTACACGTAGTTATACTAATTTATGTACATCACTAGATTTTAAATGATCCTCATCATCTTGAGACTTATTCTTTTTTCATGTAATCGTCCTTCCCCGAGGAAGTTCTAGTGGAATCCAATGTTAAGATATTACCTATTGTACACTCATTCTCTAAGTTAGCAATATAAATTAAAATTCCATGATCACTATACATAGTTTTCTTATCCAAATGGCATGGATACACTAGGTCATCATTATTTAAGTCTTATGCCATGTTTAATCCACCTTCATGAGGGCTTGTTGTCCCTTGGTGATTTATCCATCACAAACGTAATTGTTATTGTACATCCACAAAATATCTACTTATTTCATCGAGTTCCCATCTTGATACCGCTTGTCATCGCCTCATACTCAATGTTTTATCATTAGTCTACATAGTTTATTTCCTTTTTCCAAAAGTTAAACAATTGTTATCCTTGAAAGGTTTCTCTACTTTATCACTTGTCATTTCTCACCAATTACAAGTACTCACAAATTCCAATCTTGAGACTTCTAAATTTTGTACGTCATCACTATGACTCATACCAGTCATATTATTCAATCTACTCATCAATATTCTTAAGATAACTTTCTAGAGATAGACCCCATAATTTAGCCCTAAACATTAATACATTTTCATACCTCCCTTCACACATTAATGATATGCACCTTAAGAACTGTATGAAATTTAATTAGCTACTCCAACTTTAAAATTTCATATCATTTTTATTCACATGAACACCATGCTCAGCTATTCCTAATGTTGGACTTACCATGAATAAATAAAATAAATAAATTAAAAATTAAAAATAGAGCATAGATAGTAATACATTCAATAAATATAATTATTACAGGAATTAATCAAAATAAGATTAAAATATTTACTAAATAATCAACTGGTCGGCTTAACATCTTAACATCCCACCTACTCCATATTTATCACACACTTTTCTCTTCTCTGTAAATCAGTCCTGATGATGAGTATTGGTCTAGGCTTGAAACGTCAACTAATGAAAAGATGAACACTGTGGAATATCCAAATTCAACCCCTCAGAAACCACTCCACAGAAATCTACAAACCAATACCTTAATGCTTAGGCATTTTCCGAGTTTCTACTCCCAAAATCTTCCCAATTTCTATGTTTAGCTTCTTTGTTCACATCCTGCAGACATTCATGGATTATGTAATCATAGTTTACCATAATTCCTACAACTCTAATATACTCCACAATTATCATGACAATTAAACTCCATTAATTGTTATCGATCCCTATTGCAAAATCTTCCATCATATTCTAGGATAGTTTATTACTTCTTGTTGATTTCTTACGCTTGTTTGTGAAAATTCCACTCATTCCCTTAAGTATCTATCCAGTACAACATTCTACTTGTCTCATTATTCCAAGTTTATCATGGTCACCATTACTACCATTCATTATCATTAACAATAGATTTATAAGATCCTCCCTTGTCATTCCTTCTTATATAATTTCATATAATCTTTAGATTAAGGAGTTATCTTAGAACTCCTCCCTTGTTATTCTTTTAATCATTTTTAATATCCTTGTCTCCTTAAAAAATGCTAGTTGTTGGCACTATTATTTAAATTTTGTATCATTTTCTTTCCCCTTTTTAAGAGAAGATATCCTTGAAACAAAGCCATACCATCTTGAGTTCTATTCTATAAGCACTTTAAATATATTCCACACCCACTTTAAGTACTTTCCACATGAAACCCCTAATTATTATGGATTGTATATCGTACTAATATTTTCCACTTGATAAGAAAACATGATAATTGATGAACATTACCTCCTTTCATTTATATCACTAAATTCTCACTTCCAAATTACGTCATTCCTAATTGGTTGTCATAGTGATCATCACCCATAGTTTCATCATAAATAAGTTTGATTTTTGTTTTTGGATTGGTCCCCATCTCATTTGGATATAGAAAACTTAAAACACTTCAACCTTCCAATATTTTTTTAACTTTCCACAATGGATCACTCTAAAAGTTGTGCATCTTAAGAAGTTGAAACATAAATATCTTAGTGAAATGAAATTCCTATAGTTGTTTTTAATACAACCTCTTTAAGACACATATGACTTACATTAATTTCAAAATAATCAATTTGTACATAATCCACCTTAATTCACTTAAATATGATTTTCCATGCCTAGTTTGCACATGTAACTAGGCAACTTTAGCCTATTATTAGTCTTCAATGTTACTTCATATTTGATGACCTCTTCCTAATGTTCATAGTTAGGATTGCATTACAATTATTTCCTTCTTCATGAAGATGCTACATCCTTAGAGAAAATTCAACCAACGAACTACCAATATTCACATAATAATAAATTGAAGTCTAGTGCTAACTAAAATAAGGTTAACGATCCATTTAATTAATTAAGGTTGGTGTAGGGGAGAGACTTGATGTTGGAAAGGCGTGTGATGGTGACTAACAACATAGCATAAAACTTGATTAGTTAGCAAGGGAAAATTATTTACTAGATCCATGAGAATCTACTCAAAGTCAACATCACTCATTTACCAGCATAGTGAAAGGGAAACTTACACATATCATTTTATATATGTGTGTGTGCCAAATAATCGCTGACATCCTAAGTTGCACTACTAAGACTTGTGTGTCACGGAGATAATGGAATGTTTCAGAATGGCAAGGATGTGAGGGAATCAAGGCAGAGGAGACTCGTCACAATGACCACTCCTCCAAGAACCCCATTGCCATCACTAGATTTAGCTCTCATATTGTGCTCTATACAGATAATTAATGAGACTTTAAGAGCGCACGAAACAACTGAGGTGGACCTAGAGCGCTTTCCATCAAGGGTGGGAAATGTCAAGGGATCAAAGGATTTTAATAGAGGATCTCCAACTAGGGACATTACTAGGGAGCTTCAAAATATTAAGCCCCCAAAATTTTCTAGAAGTCATGCAAGTAAACAATTAGAAACGTGGTTGGAGGCAATGATAAGATGTTTCACACTAAGAGAGTATACTTCCAATTTGAAGGCTAATATAGAGATATTCCAACTCAATGATAGTGATATTAATTCATATTATAATTCATAGAACAATTAGTACTATTATAAATTTTTTAATTACAAAAAATATTTCATTTAGTTTATTAAATATAAGTAGATTTAATTGATTTTGTTATGTTACAAACAATTTATTTAGAAGAATACTCACCATATAGGTTTTACGTCAAAGAAAAAATAATTAATCATAGTAACCTTGATATTTTATAATGAAGAATATATTTTCATATTTAAATAATGTTGTTAATAGTTAGCATAATTTTTAACATCAATTTTTAAATGAAATATATTTATATAAATATAATTTTTATTTTGTTACTCAATTTACACATTACAACAAGCTCGGCATTTGGCTTGAGAAACCACGACCTAGGGGCATCTAAGCCATCAAAATCACCACGGGATCGCGGATTATTTCCTACTAATTGGTGACCTTCACATCACGAAGTGACTTAATTGTATACCCCTTCACCACCGAATGAGCTTATATAAATATAATTATTTTAATTAATATAATTCCCTATTAAATATATTTATATAAATATAATTATTCTGATTATATTATAATTACCAAAAATATCTAATATTGTCTTGCACTATTCTAATTGGCTCAACCCTAAGGATTTTATAGCTTTTGGAGACTGGAGATGTGTGATTGATTAGGAAAATGATAGAGGTTCTTTAAACTCTAGTCTCGACTCCTGAAAAAGAAGAAGTAACATTTAGATGAAAATGTTTTACTTTGGCTCCATCACCCACATCTATTGGATCCAAAATTGCAAAATCTATAAACTCTCCAAAAAATGTTGCAGTTAAGACCCAATTTGCAAGATCAACTTCCATTTTTTTCACTCTCTGGCTTTGCAAGTAACCGGTCACGTTATGATCTAACACATCCGTTCTTGTCATGATTTTAAACCATTCATAATAGCGAGAATGGGGCTAAGTTTCAATTTTACATAGAACTTGTTAAGTTTTAAATGTAGGGATAATGAGAAAATCCATTCTCTAGAATGTGTTCTATGTGACCCACGTGGATTGCAATTTGCGCCCACTACAGTAGAACTAATGATAGGGGCAACGGTCTAGTCAAGACAGGGGGCTAGAACGAGTCGTACATTCCGGGCCCATCTACCGTCGTCCAGCACACGTGGTTTACAAGTGGCTAGATTCACTATTAGCTTTTTTATATATAACTTATATAACGTGGTTTACAAGTGGGTTGACATCGATAACTTAAAAGTGGTTTACAAGTGGAGAGTTGGAATTGCATGTGATTAATAGATTCACTATTAGCTTTATATATATATATATATATATGACTAGCTTATATATATGTATCACGTTGTAATTGTATGTGACTAGTTGATTATTAAAATGTATACCATCTCTTATATATGGGCCCAACGGTTTAGTCAAGACAGGCGGCCACGGAGCTAGAATGACTCGTCCATTTCGGCCACTAATCCATAGACAGATGTTATCCATAATCCTTCGTGCATTTCGGCCCATAAACCACAGAGACATGTTATTCATAATTCCACCCATACACAGCCATCTCCGCGAGGCCTATAAATGGAGGCCGCATTGGTGGTTATATCATTCATTCCAGCCAGCATTTCATTTCTCATTGAAGAGCTTATATTTATCATTCGGGATGAGGTACTCATTTGGCTTTACATTGGCAGTAATGGTAGTAGCCCTGGTGGTGGGCAGTGCTGTAGGCACGCCCAGGACAAACTTGGTATCATCTGCATGTAACGGGCAGAAGATCCCAAGCGGAAGTTCCTTTTATAGTACTCTCGGATCCCTCCTGGTAGATCTAGAGGGAAACACTGCCTTCAACGGTTACGACTATAAAGCATCGCGAGCAGGTTCACCAACCGCCTATGGGCGTGGGGTTTGCAAACAGGGAATCTCTCAGTCTGATTGCACCGCCTGCCTTAAAAACCTTGGGGGCCGCATCTGGAACATTTGCGGGTACGCCATCGGTGCTCGAGTTCAGCTAGGTGACTGTTTCATCCGCTACGAGCAGTACAGCTTCTAATTTAGTTATATATTCAACGTCTGCCCAACTGCACAATACGCATCTAATATGTCATATATATATATATCTATGTTTATGTTAGTGTCAATAAAGCGTCTCACATGATTCTCGGAGCAAGAGAATCTGATGCTGTGCTATTCTCACCAGTCACTATAATAAAACTGTCGTGCAGTTTCGTATTTTACTTTCCGTTTGGGCGTCGCTGCCATTATTCTCATTTTCACGGTGTCGCGGTTTTTGTTTTCAACGTATTAAAAAGTTCTAGTTGAAACTATGTACCATGAAAAGTTACGTTCACATCGAATTATTCATTCACTGAAATGTTATAGTCCACTGGACTTTACTTGCTGGATGACTGTCGATGGGCCCGAAATGTACGACTCATTCTAGCCGTCTCCGTTGCCCCTATCATTAGTGCTACTGTAGTGGGCGCAAATTGCAACCCATGTGGGTCACATAGAACAAATATTCAAATCGACACACCTTTAAGATAAGAAAAATAACACCGTGTGAGTGATTGTGCATAAATCTAATGATAAGAAAAGTTAATAAATGCGGACCAGTCATGCGTTAGAGCGAGTCTAGGCCTATCTCCATGATACGTCTCGAGCCAACGTCCGACCTGAGATTCCAAACAACCAATTCTTAGTATCAAGGAGACTGCGCCATGATAATCAAAGATAAGAAGGGTTTCAAGCACCAACATGTAGCCGGCTAATGAGATCCATGTTCTATAGATAGTTATCCATGATGATTTGATTCCAGAGGCCATCATTGCTAATTGCTGGCCAATATTGTTTTTAGAAGCAATGCCAAGTTGAAAGACGGAGTGTCTTTAAGGCCCCAGCAACCATGATTAACGTGTAGGTTAAACATCTAGTAACTTATGAGATCAAATTTGCAATATGTAGTAAATCTGAAATTAGATAGTTTTGGAATAAGATATTTGTAAAGATATATTTTATATAAAATAAATGAGAAATAGTTAACAAATAAAATATTTTTATTATTTTGTTGCTCAAAATGAAAGAGATGGCATACTCTTGCCCCCCACATGGTTTACCATACTTGTTTAAAGATGGATCTATTAATCACATAGAATTACAACTCTCCACTTATAAATAATTTATAATATTTTAGATTTTTTATATCTCAAAAGATTTCATTCATCTCACAACTATATGTAGATCCAAAATTACCATATCCATACTATAAATATAAAATATTGAAAATTATATGCTAAATAAAAATTAAAATAAATATAATCTTTCAATTGCAAAAACTTATTGGTCCATAAAATTTAAAATGTTCTTTGCTTTAAAAAACAAGTAACATTGCAATAAAATTAATGAGAACACAAGAAAAATAAAAAGATTATCTACTAATAACCATATCCTAGGCTTCAATTGAATCACATTTAAGGTAATACTACTTGCCTTAAATTAGCTCACATTGAATATAATTACGTTGTAAGGCGTTTCCCTCTGGGAATAACTTTCTTACATGCCACTGTGTACTATCCTGAATCGTTGGTATGATGTGTTAGACGATTACAGAATTTTCATTCATTGGATCATTATAGGCGGCAATAACTGCTGTGTTGGAGGTTGGTTAGAGGAAAGACTCAACTGTAAGTTCTCTACAATAAAGACTCATGCCACTCTGAATTTGGAGAGATGCCACTCTGTATTTTGAGAGACGGTAAAAAGGCGAGAAGGGATTATAGGCTGGGGTAATTGTTGCGCTGAAGGTTGGTTACAGGAAACACTCAGCTAGAAGTTCATACGACTCATGCCATTCTGTATCTTGATAAACCGTAAACCGTAAAAAGGCGAGAAGGGATGCTACCCCTAGCTTTCTTATGCGTTGTGGAGTTTCCCATCATAAATGCTTTCGTAGCTATGGTTTTCCCAAGGATGGCTATCTTCTTGTTCCCCTGATTCGGAATTTTCTCAACCCTTTCATTTCCAATGGTGGCAGTGTAGGCGCTATTACTGCACCTGTCTCTTGGTTCGTTGCCCATTCTTCTGTGTTGTATAGATTCGAGGAGTGGGTAGCTCCAGCAGTTGTGGTCAAATCAGTCTGCGTGACCTGTAAACAGAAAGAGGTAAACCATCTCTCATATGTAGTGAAAGTGAGAGAGCTCTGGTTTCACACCATTCTCTTCTGGAGTTTAATGTTTTCTCTGTACATGACGAAAATTACTCTGTATTTGCAGTTGTGCTTGTGGCTGGAATGAATTTGAAGCTTCTGGTTGACGATTTGTCCGAGGAATTATTGGGTGAGTATTAATCGGTCATGGGTTACACTACTGTGTCTTATACTACTGTGGTGAATTGCCACAACCACCAAATCTGCCCAGAGCGTATGAAAGCAAGCGGCCTGGATTTGGTCAAATAAGGGTGCCCGGGGCTTGAACAATTGGCCACTGTAGACAGGATGTGTGATGTTATTATTATTGTGATTTCCGATGAGTAGTCGTGGATGTCAATTCACTGTCACGAGCACTAAAAAATTATCTCTTGATTGTCTTGTTTTTTCTCTAACTTTCACCAACAAGAACATTCCTCAAAGTGCCTCTTTTGGTCCAGTAGCGTTTGGATGTCTCACAGAAATAGCGAGGTTGTGATAGACTGTAGATGTAGTAACAAAACTTGGTGTTTGTAGATTCACATTCTAGGTATTTCAATGCAGTGGCCATCGTTGCACTGAGCAGCCAGAATCCAGGAACTCAGCAAGTTGCAGCGGCCTTATTCGGAGCAGCCTCCTCCATATCTATATAAATAAATAAAAGGTCAGCATTTCAAAGTTGCGGCGGCCTTATTCGGAGCACCCTCCTCCATATCTATATAAATAAATAAAAGGTCACCATTTCAAATCTGACATTGCATTTGATATGCATGAATGACAACATGTTAATTGGGAAGTGGTATGGGTGTTTGTTTAGACAGTTTGTATCATTTGAAAATAAAAGGTCAACATTTCAAATCTAACACTGCGTTTGATATACATGAATGACAACATGTTTGGGAAGTGGTATGGGTGTTTGTTTAGACTGTTTGTATCACTTTTCAATAGTTCGAACAGAAAAAGATGAATAATCAACATCCATCATTGTCACCCAGAAAACATCATCCTTGAGTGTCAAAACTACAACAAGGACTTTGGTACATTACATAGATTATTAAATTAAGTAATTATATTGATAAAACCATTCACAATTTCTTATTACAAATATTAAAAGCCTACATAATCTCATTCTTTAATTATTTATTAAAAATACATTAATATATACTTATACTTATCCAATACATCAATATATGCTT